>BMAU01015476.1:0-218203 GCA_019973935.1 Trichonephila clavipes
TTGCTCATTCACTGATGCCTACTCTAATTTGATCAGCCTTTATCCCTCGCACTGCGTTTGCTTGGTCAGTATGATGACCTATGTTCGAGTTTCTGCAATACAATTTAATGTACTCAAGCCGATTTACTGCAGTTAAAGTGAAGGTTTAAACAAAAACATATGAAATTGAAAAACAGCTCTGAGTGTGCCTTGTATCCGAATTCAGATATGAGCACCATGTAAGTGGAATTGTTACAACATTCATTAGAGCTCCTGCATTATTGATACAGCGGTAGCTCTACGTCGCTGACAAAAGCAAACCATAATAACTTCAAGTATTTTTTCAACAAATTACTAATGGAATCTGTTTAAGAAGGTTATAATCTTATAAAGCAATGAAAAACAAAATAAGGTGCAATATTTTGATGACTCAAAATCAGAAAATCTTAGTTTTAACATTTGTATTTTAATACTAACATCAAATGAAAGGTAATTACGTATTATCGCAACCCTTTGGCGATATTGTACAAAACGAAGCACATGATTGCCAACTATGAGCGTACAAGATCTGCGAAAAGGAATGACCAACTTTGCGAGTTGTCATTAAGGGGACATGGTACGATTTACACTAAAATTTTTAATTTAAGAATTTTCAAAATTTTTTGGGTTGCCTCCAATGTGCGTATACTATGTAAAACAGGTTTTATACTCAAAATTTCATAAAAGGCTAACCATTTAATTTTTTAAGGAACAAAACTTAAATTTTGGGAAGTGATTTAAAATGATTCTCCTCCTACAAAAATTTACATACACGCATGAAATTTGGTTAACAAGTACATCAAACCATGTGTAACAAAAGTTGGTATGGGTTTTGCGATAACATGATTGGTATTCATGCAATACTTCTTTTTATGAATGCTTATTGAAAATTCCTTAGAAAAAGTATGAATTCTGAGTTCAATTATTTTTTAAAAAATAAGTATTGCTTTGATTCAAAAATGCATAACAACTTTTGTTACATGTACTATTAGCAATAGGGAAAAAAATTCAAAGCATTAGGTACAATAGAAAAAAAGCCTTAGCATTTTAAATGAAGACAAACCAGTTATTTTATCTTTCTGAGATAAGACCGTTTAAAGTTTTGATTTGCCATAGGAATGTGAATAAAAATTAACATAAAAATTATAATAATTCTGCGTTTTTTACGTTTAGAGATTTCAAATTTTCTGAGGTTCAAGAAATATCCATAAAGAATAATTTAGGCTAAAAAAGTTAGATTTGATTTTTTGTCTGAATTTTGTCAATTGAATTGTACCGTGTCCCCTTAAAGCTGGTGATTGTTGCGATAATACGTAAGAATCAAATGAAGTTTAAAAAGTTGTCTAAAAAGGGAAAAAAAAACATTCTTATTATTCTTATTATTATTCTTATTAATTTCATCACATTAAATTGTCTCCAAGTGGGAAAAAACATTGTTTCCAAACATTGAATATTATATCGCGACATTTGGCTGCGTCTTTTTATTTGAGGTAAATGATTGACGGAAACTATTTGGTAAAAAAATAAGTAGCGTACACAGAAGTCAATTATGTAAATTTGCTTTTCGCTTAATAAAGAGAAATAAATTTAGCTTAAAATTACAGACAAAAGCACGATGTAGAATGTAAGCAAAGTCGTAAACATCCCGCGATAATGCTATCCGATTGTTGCCAAAACTACAAAACAAAATTTGAGTTGTTGAAAGAATAATTTTTAAAAAATGATTTATTCGAAAAAAAATCCAATTAAGGATCAAAGAACAAAAAAATAGATAAATATGACAACCAATAAACATAACCATAGTAGAGTTATACAATTATTTGGAAAATATATGCGTAACATTTAAATTTTCGCATTCAGAGCGAATTGTAACATCGTATGACGTCATAACACCAAAAAATCACTTAAAAATTAAATTAAAAAAAAATGGAGAGAATTTCGAAACCAAAAGAATCATAAGATCCTGAGCGGAGTTAAAATTAATGTTTTGTCAATATTTCAGATAAATCCATGCAGAACTTTTTAAGTTATGCCAGCATACACAAACCAACACAACATTTTATATATATATATATATATATATATATATATATACACATATTGGTGTGTGTGCGTGTTGGTATATGCATATACATAATATACTGATAATTCCGCTGCATATTAGAGGAATAACATTTTTTTTTTATTTTCCCTCGTTTTTCACGAGATAAAATATAAAAGTAATAGAACTTCCGTCAAGCATATTATATTTTCCAACATTTCACCTTTTACACTTTAATCTTTCAATTAAAGTTAGAACAGTTTTCGTTCATGGTAATCAACATAATGCACTTTTACACCCTGATTACCAGACATCAGAGCCCTTTCGGGTGGCAATAACAAAGTTAGCTTTGCACAATGTTACGAGACAATCAAGGGTACTAGTACGTGAGAAGGGTTAGAATTACATGAACTAGAGTAAACGCTTCGATGATTACGTCCGATATTGACTTTTTCTAGGGCCACCTAAGAGAGTTCTTTTGCAATATAGATGAATTTAGGGAAGTGTAAACAAAGAAAACAGTAATTAGTCAAAGTAAGCGAACAAATCTTGAAAAAGGTAGCGAGCAATAATAATAATAATTTATAAAAGTTTTCATTGTTATTTAGAAGAAACAATAACTCATTTTCTTATAAAAATTGGCAATAGAAGATAATTTTTTGAAACTCTAGCAATATACTACTATCTTTCTAAGCACGCGGAGGCAATTCAGATTAGTTATACAAAATTGCTAAGGCGATTCTGTAAAAAATGACATACATTAAACCTAATAAATTTTCGAAACGAATGTGTGTTAAGATGAAATATTGTTTTCGAAGAGAGCGAAAATTTATAACTAAGAGAGAAAGAAAACATTTATTTTTTTGTATTGTGTTTTAAATGTGAGGTGCCACAAAAAGAAAAATATTTAACAATATTAGTAAACATCAAATAAAATAATGTAAGAAGCAGAAAAAAGTATAAATCAAAATGATTAAATTAAGTTAAGATAATGTTACATAAACAATATCCACAAAAAAAACCTCAATAGTGAAGAGTGGTATAAATTAGATAGAACAAAATGGCATGAAACACAATATGCAATACTATAACTGTGTAATCATTATATAAAAAGCATTATAATTAATGGAAAAAGTAAGATTAATAGCCGTAGTGAGTAAAATATAAAAAAACATGATACACATGTAATAACGATGTCAATTGTGAAGAGTGTTTTTTCAGGTATAGAAGTTTAAGTTGGCATTACTTTTCAAGATGGTGACCGATTTAACAGCTGTCAAGTGATTTATTCTCAGTTTGGTTTGGCAATTCATCAAAACGATCATCAAGCAAGGCGTAGATTCGTCGAATGGGCCCAATACGAGATTGACGTTGTTCCCGATTTTCATAAGCGAGTTTTGTTAAGCGATGAAGCGCACTTCTGGTTGAATGGCTACGTCAACAAACAAAACTGCCGCATTTAGAGGGAAGCTAATCCACAAGTGTATGTCGAAACACCGTTACATCCAGAAAAAATGACTGTTTGGTGCGCTTTATGAGCTGGTGAAATCATTAGTCCGTACTTCTTCAAAAACGATGAAGGCCACAACGTTATAGCCAATGGTGATCGGTATAGAGCCATGATTACTAACTTTTTCATTCCTGAATTAAACAATCATGATGTCCAGGAGCTGTGTTTCCAACAAGACGGCGCAACATGTCACAATCGTGCCACAATCGATGCTCGTGCCACAATCGATTTATTGAAAGACACGTTGGGTGACCGCCTAATTTCGCGTTTTGGATCTGTGAATTGACCTCCAAGATCTTGTGATTTAACACAGCTAGACTATTTTCTGTGGGGCTATGTAACGTCATTGGTCTATGCGGATAAGCCACAAACGCTTGACCATTTGGAAGACAGCATTCGCCGTGTTATTGCCGATATACGGACACAAATGTTGGAAAAAGTCATCGAAAATTGGACGTCCAGATTGGACTACATCTGAGCCAGCCGTGGCAGTCCTATGCCAGAAATCATATTTAAAATGTAATGTCACAAGGTTATCTTTCGAATAAAAAAAATTCATGTCAATCGAATAATACATCGTTGGTTTATTGCAATTTAAAGTTCTATACCTATAAAAACACCATTTATGTATTCTTTTTCAGTATTTTTAAACATTTTAGTGGATAATAGTAGTGAAAATGGAATGTTTTGATGTAGAAAATAAAACATCAGAATTTTGAGAGCATAAAACATACATATAACATTACTAGCATATATATATATATATATATATATATATATATATATATATATATATATATATAATAACAGCTCATGCATTAAAGTGGAACTGTTTCAAGAGACTTGTTTTGTCTATTCATTTTCTTTATCATCAATTTCTTGGTCAGAAAAAAGAATGTTTTATTTTTTGTATCACGCTTTTAACGGTACAATGAAGGTGTTAATAGTGCGTTTCACACACACACACACAAGGTAAAGTTAATGTTTTAGAACAGGAATTAGTTAGGAACTTATTATCTCCTGAAGTATCCCAATTTGCACATTGTTCTGTCTAAATTTTAAGTCATTGTTTCATTTCGAGTATAATGACTACATTTATACAACGTGGTCATAGTAAACAATAGTGAGGACAATTTCTGCAACATATGCTTATAATTCTCAAATCATTTTGCAAATTTTCAGCTTAGCAATTCGAAATCTATTTATCTATTTGTTGAGCTTGGAAATAGACATATTATCTGTGAAAAAAGTATTTTGTACCTTATTCCATATCATTTGTAAATTTTCAGTTGACTTTTAAAGTATGTTATTATTTTAATAAATACGGCAATTAATAATAATTGTAAAATTAACCATGCTGTAGATGCACATTTAAAATTAGTATGCTTTGCTTATTGAAATATTAATATTTCTAAATTTTAATATTATTTGAAGTATTTATTTGGAATTATGTACGATTGCAAAATTGGGCATCATTTACAGGAGCAATTTCATATCTTCAAGATGACACTGCAAACATCAAGGACCAACTGAAGTTATATATTTATTCAATGCCCGTGCTTGGCTTCTTGACCATTTGACGCCGAGCCTCCCAGTACCGTCTGACGACGTCGTCAGTGAGGTGCTCATCGAGCATCCGACTGAGTAGGTGGTCACCATCCATTCTGCTATGGCCGCAGAGTGGGTAGGACCCGTCAGCAGCCATGCCAAGCCAGTGGACTTATACTAAAAAAAGATATGTCCTCTGGTAGGCGAAATCGGGCAACAGCCTCGTTTCTCTCCAGGTATCTCGGGGTTTCTCTCCAGGTACCTCGGGATTCGACTCACAGTGACCAGATTTTCCCCCTGTCTTTCCAAGTTCTTGGTCTTTTGGGTAAAGGAAGTATATTTGTCAGTGCATGTGGAAATAGAACTCTTGTGGAACCAACTTATAAGTGAACATAAAGAGATTCTGTTATGAAATTTGGTGGCATCCAATATATTTCAAACTTTCAGTTGTAAAGAAAGTTTCAATCTTTTTTCAAAATTTCTTAAATAAAAATCTTAAAATCGATTTAAATATTAAATTGGCTTTTCGTTTCTTTTTTATTTTTTAGAAAGTTCAAAATTTTGTTTTATAGTTAATCCCGTTTTAGTTTTAAGTACTTACATAAGCAAGCGTGCATACATAAATATACTAAAAAGGAAAGAATATCGCCACTTATAAAAAGAAAATTATAGATATGTTAAAAAACTTTAATCATGAGGAATTATATTTCAACATTAATTAACATTTTAACTTTCATTACACATACATACATGCTTACTTACATTTACATATATGTATTTAAAAGAGAATAATATCATCACATGAAACAATTTTAAGCATTTAAACTTTTTTAACATGATGAATTATAAATATCGTGTTATATGTGCCAAAATATTTTTTTTATCTACACATTAAAAAACAAAGTCAAACCTTTCCGGTAGAAAAAAAAGAATATATATATATTTTAACTTCTAAATTTAAATATAAGTAGTTACTTTCTTTTTTAAATAGATGCAACTTGTTTAATTCTTTTTCATTCTTTGAAAGAACTTAGAATAAGTCTCAAAGTATGCAGACGATTTAAAGTAACAAAGTAAAAATACTTTACTCGACTAAAAATTCTTCTTTATCATCATATTCTCGACCGTTAAAACCATAAGCAAAATTCAGTTTAAATAACAAAAATCTTTCTTATGTTTTTACAACAAAAAAAAGCGGTGAAAAGAGTCAGATTAAATAGCAGAATAAAATAGAAAAATGGGCGAATGAGAGAGAAACAGACATTTGAACCTTGAAAATTCATCGGCCGTGTTTTCGGAGTGCAATTTAAAAGTATTTTGGCACAGCTGGATTTTTCAGGTGTTGCCACAATGTTTAAGAATTGCAAGTGAAGAAGAAAAAAAAGGAAGAAACAAAAAGCGAAAAAAATATGCCTTTTCACTCTTCTTTTTTCTTTTCTTTTCTATACAGGCACTAATCCGCTTTTGAAAGTTTAAAATCCATACGGTTAAAGGTTTCATATGTATTGGTAGTTATTTTAACATAAAAATGAAGTTTTTTTTTTTACTCGACCTCTATTGGTTTTTCGCTAGCTGTTTTATTTCTTTCCGTTTGAAAAATAGATGATGATACATAGTACAGTAAAGACTTTAATATGAATAATATCGTTTGGAGTTTTTATAATTAAAAATCTAAAATGATATATACAGGAAAAAGAAAAGTAAGAGTTCTATTCCTGATGGAAGTGACTAAAGTTTTTTTGTAAAATTTTACACGCCACCGGATTGAATTTCATTAAAGATATTCTTGGTACGAGAGAGAAAAAATTCCCGAAGTTGAATCCATGTGTCATAAACATCATTTCGTAAAAAAAAAATAATGATTTCAAAGCAAGCCACATTATGAAAACGATTTTGCAATATAATTCCCCTTTAAAAGTTTCTAGTTAAACCAAAAATAAACTTCAAATTTATCAATGGAATATTTTGATAAAAGTTTATAATAAAGTTCACAGATATTTCATGAAATATGTTTTAAAATTTTATCATCCAGTGGGTATTTAGTTCATTCTAATGTAACTCAGGTTTCATAAGTAAACCTGCTTTGGTACTTTTTCGTTTCGCCGGCGTAGGCTATAAAGTCGCCAAAAATGATAGAGCCAACGCCAAACTGAATATTTCCGCTGTTAACCTTTTACTACTACATTTTCGAAACAAAGCGTAGTCTTTTCTTGTCAGCAATGTCTTTTTCATAACATATTAAACATTGACGAAAAATCTATGCGATAACTAATATTTATAATATTTTATTATGTGCTTATTGTGTGTGTCGCCAATAACGCCAACTTGAAAAGATTTGGGACGGAAAAACGGCAATGTGTGTATCCATTTTTTCTTACTTTACATCTTCTCTTTAAAATGCGACTATTAACAAATTACGAGAAAAAAAAAAGAAACAGTCGTGTCAATTAATTATAATGACAACTAGCTTACGAAAAGCTGATTAGAAATTTAAATGTAATGCAAGTTATAGAATATTATTAAAATAATTTTTTGAATAAACGTTTTGATTTCTTATATATAATCACTTTTAAATTTGCGTTTGCTTTAGTATTTTTTGCAAGTTACATGACAAGCTCTAATCTCAAAATAAAAGTCCATAAGATATTTAAGTTTTCTGGCTTAAAAAGAAAATGATAAATTGTAAATGTAATCTACAAATAATTTTTTTTTAAAATATATCCATGGTATTTAACATAATCAATTGTAACAAAAAAACGATAACATACATCTATAACGTATAGCACCAAATGATCAAAACTAAAATAAATCTGGAAGTATTGTGGATGTTACATGATCTGTTTACTTAAGATGTAACAAATATTTTCTAACATTTATCCAGTATGAATATTTTGTAATATTTGAACTTCTATCTGGAATGTAATCAAAATATGACAATGCTTTTTCTTCTCTCGAGATCAGAAACGGCTCCTTAAAGAAATTCTTATTTAAGATATGATTTGTAAGCAATTAAATATTACGTTAGGTATTCTGTGAGTAAATTTAATTTTTTCAGTTTTTGCAGGCATACAATTAAAGTTTATAAATAATATGTCTTTAAAAAAACTGCTTGTAACATTTCCTTTTCATAGCAGGTAGAAACACTGTCCTCATAAATCTGTTTTGAGAAGTTTGAAAAATAAGTGGAAATACTTCAATGCAGGAGAAATTACTTTGCGTGGCATGATATGCAAGACGTAAGTCAGCAATCACTTTACAATGTGGATTTTAAAACAATGTGGATTTTAAAACAAGTACCATACACATCCAATATCAAGAGTGCCATACCATATGGACATCTCAGAGTATCAGAAGGTGGTACAAACAGTTCCAGGAAACTGGATGCCTTTGTTATGACAAAAGTAAACGTTTCAGCCGAAAAGGCTGAACTAGTGTAAGAGGCTTATTACATACTCTGAAGAAATCTATACGGTTAACGATAATTGTAAATTTGAGACATCTCGGTCTATTGTCTGGATTGTATTGAGGTAAGAAGACATTTTAAGCCTTATAACATGCAAATCATGCTTGCACCTAGTGACAAAATTAAATGGCCTGAGTTACTGACTTTTTATGGATAAAAATTCGAATAATGGATTTTTTTTTGTAATAAACACATATTTAGTGAATAAGACACCTTTTGTTTAAGTGGCAAAGTAAATCGCAGTAACGTACGAATGCGTTGACTGTTAAAACTTTATACCTACATTGAACACGTAAAGTTTTCCCAAAAGTAAATGTCTTTTGTGTGCATTATATTCATCAAATATTTACGGGTCGGTTTTTTGTTTTGCAAAAAATCAACAAGTTTTACTACTAAAATTGATATGTTAGGTACCTGATTATTCCCGTAATTGAAGAAAATATATGAAATTTCATTTTTTAGCAAGATGGTGTATCCCCCCGTTTGTAATTGGAGGTTCGTGTAAATTTCTAAGCTGAGGGATTTTCATAAGATTGGTCGAAACGCAGCAAATGATTTGGTTCTACACAGCTACCTTCCTAAGTCACTTGACTTACCACAATTTGACATCTTAAATTGGAGATATGCTTACGATTTTGTGTGCCATATTTTCCTACCAGTTTTCCCGAGCTTAAACAAAGCATTTGGGGGATGATTTACATAGATTCAATTTTAATATATTACATTGTGCTTAGAAATAAATGGTATATTGCAACGATGTTGTGCAAGTTACTAAAGGAAGTTATATTGATTATATGTGAAAAAAAATGTAAAAGCTTTTCCTTTCCATGACATATCAATAATGATTTTCTGTTTGTATTATAGGAAATATTAAAAGTCAAAACCGTATGATTCTTCCTCAGAAATATGATATATGCACACAATGAGATTTTGCTCTTTATCTTTAATCCATAACATTAACTAAATCAACCGTAGTGTGGGGAGAAATCAGACATACTTCAAAATAAAAGAGAAAAATTAGGTTTTCCTGTGAAAAATCTGATTTTGGTTATTTCTGAATTTTAATTACTTCAACACATAAATATAAAGCAATATTTAGAATAATCATAAAGCAAAATGATGACTATGATATATATATATATATATATATATATATATATATATATATATCCAAACATTTATTTTTTTCAAAGTTACTAAATTTTAAGAAATGTCAAAATTTTAATAAGCTACTTTTTTACGATGCACAAATTTTGGTACTTACGTACTATCGCAACAATGCCAACCACCAAGATAACACGCCAAGTTGAAAAACCCGATTTCGCTCGTGCCATACGCGCTGAAATGCCAACCATGTGCTCTGTTTCATATAATGTTGCCAATACGGTTTTTATAATAAGTGAGTGCTCACATTTTCAATATGTATAAATGAACTTTAGTTACATATTGTGGACCTACTTATTTAATTATTTAACTTAGTTAAAAAATAAATAATTTCTTTACGTTGTGGAATTTCTCATGTTGGCGTAGTTTTGAAGTTTAGAGAGATGAATGTCGTTATTTGATCCGTCACCAATTGACATCATGATGCTTCTATGTGAATCGACAATAAAGAATGGAAGAATCAATGTATTCACTGATTGGCTCTTTAAAATGTTATTTTTCGGAACAGAAAAATGAATTCTTAGAAGTTAATTAATCAGTAAATCCATCAACCTCGTAATTTAGTTAATTAGTCCATTAAAGAAGTAAATTATTTTATTTTGAGCTATTAAAAGGATTCCTTTTTTTACCTGCAATTAGAATTATTAAAGCTATTAAGGATATCTCATTTTTTTAAAAGAGTAATAGTTAATGCACTTCCACAAGCGTTTAATTTTACTACATTTCTTTTTCTAATTATAGTCGATGTATTAGAAAATTAACAATGTTGAAGCATTTGTGTGTGTTTGTAGATTTGAATTTACTGAGCTTTATATTATTTTCAAGGATAATTTTGTATTTGCAAAAAAGAAAAGAAAGCAATACCTTGGCTTGGTGTTTAGTAGGTAACATGCCTGACTCTTAAGCCTAAGGTTGCGGGTTCGATCTCAGCTGGATTCAATAAAAAGTATGGATTTAAAAATAACAGGCATGCATATCATATGATTATGGAACAAGTAAAAGATCCTTTAAGTATTAATGTATGTGACTCCGGTACTCTCAGAAAAATTAATCACAGCAATATTTACCATCTGAGAGTTTAAATTGAATGAAATTCAAACGCGTCACAATTTGGTAAAGAAAGCCGCCACCAGATGGTGACACTAATTAAATGGCTTGCACTTGAAAAATTGTCGCCGTGTCTGAAAATGGTTTAAGTGCGAAAATGCAGCCCAATGAAAATGAAATAACATTTGTAAAATTTTCTTGTGAACTTTTTAACATGAAAATGATTATTCACATGTTATTCAAATAAACATTTTATAATGTCGTTTCCGTGGTATAAGACCGGATTCCTCGATAATTTATGGCCCCTCTTAAAGTAGACATTTACTTAGAAATACAATCTCCTCATTTGTTACACCGTATATACGTTTCCCGAAAACCAAGTAAAAAATACGATTTGCATAGTAAAAAGAAAAATGTGCTCTACAAAATCCAAAAATAAAATGTGCAATGAAGCAATGTTATTAAATCCGAAACAAATAACGAAAAATATGCTTACGATTTTATCCACATGTATTTACATGCATATCTTCAGCATCATAAAACTTATATATTTAAAATACGCATACAATTAATTGCTAAAAAAGAATTAGGAAATTATCCATATCATCTTAAGAAACAATAAACACTTCGAATCTAGATATATATTATAAATGCGAACGTTTGTGAGGAATTTTGGCAGTCTTTCACGCAAAAACGACTGAATGGATTTCAATGAAACTTAACAGTAATATAGCTTATACATCAGAATAACACATATGCTATGGTTTATAGCATAAGGTATAATGTATAAATATATTGTGAGAAGTGTCCAAAATATAGAGATATTTGTCAAGTAAGTAGGGAAAAATTCTGCCATCTGCAAGCAATTCGTGGCGTGCACTGCAAAAATGCCTTCGACAGCATATATATATCTTTTGTTTGTGAAGAAACCCTTTTTGTTTTGGCTACACAAAGTACTCGCTTCTAATTAATTCCTGTGATCGGCATAATCCCTATTTTTTTAATTCAGAATAAAACTAAGTTTTGAAGGGAGAGGTTGTTATAAATCTCTCTTTATTTGAATGTTTTTTTATGATTTTATTATGCACATCTGGTAGTAAGAAATTGATCTTTTTTCAAAATAAATGCTTTTATCGGTTCTGGTACTTAAAATAAATAAACATTCTTTTTCACGCTACATCATTTGGACAAATTTTCAAAAATTGTTTGCTGTTAGTAGTTAATTATAACGCTATAATTTTAATTCAATAGGCAGATATTGCATTTTTAAGCATGAAAATAATAATAACTATTGTACTGTATTTTTTGGAGGAAGTGAATGAGTTAATATTAACGTCGCACTGTTCAGCTACAGAAGGGCTTTTGGCAACGGACCACGTAATTTTGAACCGTGGTCAAGTGACGTGGACGACACCTGAGCTAGCACCCCCTTCTCCTAACTATCACACCACACCAACTTAGAAGGAATATTCTGCCAATACTTAGCAGGAATATTCTTTAAAATCCACTCTTCTAAGATATATGACAGCACGGGTTCTATGATGAGTATTTTAGCGGAGAATGCTAATAGATATGTAGAAGATATTGCGTTTTCAGCGGATTGCAAAGATTATTATTTTTGTCCCGAAAAAATAGTTTATGTCAAAATTTAAGTGTCTTATGTTATTGTATGTTAATGAACATCTTAGAAATGGTTTGACTACTTATTTTAAGTGAAAGGTGTACATAATTAATTTTACAGTGGAATATCTTTAATTAATTTATTGGCTCTAACGGATTAAATTTCCCAAAGTGGAGTATTCTGTTTATGTATATCCCTTAATTTTCAATGTAGTGATCAAAAAAAAACATTGCATGAAAAAAACTGCAGTAAATCATAATGTGTTAGATAAAGCATTAACGTGCATCGCTACCCTACACGGCGGGTCTTACAAAGCTCTAATGAAGCTCGAGCTATGAAAGTAGCTAGACATTTGCCAACTTGACACAATCGTTAACATTTCACTGCGTTTTTCATTCAATCGCCATTATAATTTAAGAAACGGCGTTGCTTGGGAATATTACAATTTTAACATAAAATAAATACAACAGAAAATAATATTAATATATTACACTTTTAGATACAAATTATTTACATTATTTTAAGCGTTCATTACACAAAACGTTTAACAATGTGTTACTTTTGCTGTGCAGAGATCAGCTTAGGGAGGTATTTTCAAAAATCGACCCTCAAAAGTGTTACGGGGAGTTATAAATAAAAAAAATCATTTTTATCAGCTATTAGATCCACATACTTAAAATTTAACAAAGGTGTTTTTTTTCTTTTTTTTTTGTTTAGTTGAAATATGCAAGAAGCCTTTTTTGTTTAATTTGCAATTCACGTAAAATTAACGCATCAATATCTTATTTATCCTTCAATCTGTGTTTTTTTAATTTTTCAGTTCACCCGTGCGAAGAACGGGGATACCAGCTAGTTAAGAATAATTATATCCGTCTCTGCTTGTTGAAATTAAGCACAATAACGTACGTTAAGGGAAATTGAAAAGTCTCTACTATTTCTACTCCATTATAGCATAAAACATTTCTTAAAATCTCGTCTCTTCATGTGAAATTCAATACAAAACAGTATATTACGCATCAAATTCAATTAAAACTCATTTTCATTGATGTATGTGTGCTTTATTCAAAAAATTATATATTTTTTCTTTTTTTATTTTTCTGTCCTTATGTGTTTCCTATTATCTAACATTCTTAGCTAATAAGTTATATCTCGACTTCTAAGTAAAACGTATTTATAAAAATATCAAACACATTTTATACAACGTTATTTATAATTTGTATTGTTTTTTTAAATTTCAGCCAAATAAGATATCTACTCCGGAAAATAATTGTAAAATTTATATTATTTATTTTTAATTATATATTTAAAAAAGTTTTTAGGTAAATGTAATTTAAGAATGGTACAATCACAAAAACCAATATAATATTGCGTGCGCAATTTTGCACCGTTACACTAATTATGGAACACTTTTCTTCAAAAATAGAAAGCTCAAACTGTAAATTTCTCCAATTTTAAAATAGTCAAATGCACATAAAACGAAAATATTTTAAAACACTTGAATACTTTTATAATGAAATTTTACATTAGAATTTAAAAAAAAACGCCCTAATATTTGAAAACAACTCTTAAGAAACTCTAAGCGTTTCCTACCAACCCAAACATTCACGGAAAATATTACTTTTTTGTTATTTATCTCTTTACATTATATTTTTGCCTTAGAGACATTCAAATATTGAATAACTGCAAGCTCTTGCACAAGTTGCATCCTTTACCCCAGTCACGCCCCAAGGTTTGGATGACAAAAACTGATGACTACCCGACGCGCGTCCATAAATTCTTACTATCCCGCCAAGTTACGTGCCCCAATTGCAAATGCCGCGGAGGTGCGTGTGCTTCTACCATTTGTGCCACAGACATCATGTATCAAAGAACTCTGTGGATCCGGACCGTGGTCATATATCCGTGCGACCACTAACTGGACCGCCGGTGTTTTCAGGATAAATAAAACCCTGATTTATTGGACTGAGAAAACACAATAATGGTCGAGAAAGAGCTATGATCCAAGTTGCCTGATTGTAGGACGAAGCAACAACAAGGAATTGATTGGCTCGGGAACTCTGAGTTATGGGGTATTGTTTGGCTTTTAATTGTGTTGGGGTATATTTAGAAATACATTCCTGTGAGAATTGTTTCCAAATAATCCTGAAGAAAGATATAAGGCAAAATATAAACATAGCTTGTTTAAAAATAAAGGGGTTGTCGAATTATATAAAACATTTATTTTATTTTAGAATCGGAAGTTATTTAGACTCATTTTATGGATTTTTCCTTTTTAATATAAAATCACCTATGTTAATTTTAGTACAAATTTTATTAATAAACTTATTCATCCGAAACTTTAAATTAAAATTTAGATCAAAGGTGCGCATTAAGAAATTTTTTTTCAATAAAATGTAACAATGTTTTAAAATATTATTACCTTAAGGTATCCGACTACGTTCGGAACCGTGATTTTAAAAAAAGGCATAAATGGATAATTTTTATGATATTTGGTGTCACTTAGATTAGACTACATGTATAAAATTCTTTTAAGGACATTTTGACAAAAAAAATTATGCAAATACAATATTTCGTCAAAAAATTAACTTAGAATAACCTTTTTTCCAAATCTCCTCCTTTTGTGAAAATTGCTTCTATTATAATAATATTTTGCCTGTATACAGCTTAGACTTCTGCAAAATTCACATTATTTTCAGAGTTACAACCAATTGAAAAAATTATCTGCGTTTTTTTCTTAAAATTTCTCCCCTCTGTGGTCGTATAACTTGGATAAACTCATTTCTAAGATATATATTTCAAAAATTCTAGTTGAGCCTCTGTACAGAGGTCTGAGCTATATACAGGCAAAATATTATTATAATAGAAGCACTTTTCACAAAAGGAGAATATTTTAAAAATTGTTCATTCTATGTTCAGTTTTTGTCAAAATATTGTACTTAAACAGTTTTTCATTGTAATACTATTCTTAAAACAATTTTATATACATTTTCTAATCTAAGTGACAGTAAATATCATAAATATTATCCATTTACACGCTTTTGCAAAATTACGGTTCCGAACGTAGTCGAATACCTTAAGCGAATTATTTTTGTTTTTGTTTATAGTACTAAAAACCACTTAAAGCACATCTTTACGGGGTCTGAATTTACAACAATACAGTATAATCTAAAATATTTATACAAAAATAAGATGTTAATTTGATATTTTTATACGTGATAGAACACTTTCTAATTTTTCGTTGAATCTTATTTTTTTTACCTACGCAATAAGAGATCATTCCTCAAAGTAAAACCTCACTCATTCTGATAATATACTTTTCATTTCTCTTAATGTTTCCTTGAATGTTAAAAAAATAATGCGCAATTTCATTATATGTTCTGATTTGAGGCCTTAAAATCAATTTTGCAAATCTTTTGTATGTATATGGAAGCAATAGCATGGACTTTTGAATTTACAAAGGTTCCAATCTAGGATAAGTTCAAACAGCTGTAAAGTTTGACCAGCCGTAATTTCATTTTTGGTAAATAGAAATTATAAACTGCCGTATTTATTTAAATGTAACTTTTACTTGCGTGTTGGTTATACTGTAATTAGTAAGGTTTTGACCTACAAGACAGTATTGATGTTCTTTAAAGAATTATGACTACAATTTTTTTATTGGAAACTATTGAAGACTAAAGTAAAAAGAATACTGTTTCTCTGCATTATTCCTGGAATAACTATATTTTTTGCGCCTATTATGGGTAAAATTTTTTTTTTATAATTCCCTCTACCAATGTAACTGAGAAATGTTTAAGCAAAAGTTACTGCATTTAGAAATTTTTGGGTAGTATTATTATAGCTCAAAAGTGACCAAGCTATCATAAAAAAGTATTTTGAGAGGTGATTAGTATTCGAATTTGTTTTTGATTTTTATCATTAGGGATTCAAAGTTCAATACCATTTTTTTTTATTTGATTAGCCCACAAATAAGATCCATTTGTAAAAGTGCACATTAATTTCTTTTATTGTATCTTTATTGTCTTTATTAATAATTTGAGACTTGGACTACTTTTGTGACTTTGAGAACCAAATTAAGCATCCAATAAAATAATTGATTATCTATATAAATATGTAAAAAATACGAATGTATTCTTTTTAAGTATTAACACAATTTATAAACTTATTTCTTCAAAATCAAGTGAATTTTCAGTTTTATTTTATTATGTCCAGAACTGTTGAATCAACTTAAATCAAATGAAACATTGGCTTGCAAGATAAAATAAAAAGTTCCTGGTAGAAGTTATGATAGACATGAGATAAAGCGATTGCGAAGTTTAGGAGCCCCAAAATTATCACGTTTTTTTTCCACGAACTTATCCTTCACGCCAAATGTGTTAAGTGTGCTTACATGAAATGTACTTTATGATTAAGAAAGTTAAGTTTATTTTTGAATGAAAATAAAAAAAAAAAATTTTAGTATTATAATATAAGTAATAAATTTTTTAGAGTGAGTAAACATTATATGTTTAAAATTATCATTAATAAATACAGATTGATCAGTAAATAAGCATTTTACTTCAGAACATTCTAGAATAAATTATATTGGTCTAATTGAGAAAAACATCGAGTCGCAGGTAATTCTAGAGATGGTTTTTTCTAATAAATAATCCAGAAATTCCCCACCAGGTGGAGTTGCAATACATATATAAAATATATCATATGTTTATAAAATGCTTGTATTGTGCTTTTTTATAATAATTTAAAAAATTGTATTACAACTGCTCAATATGTCCCCCTTCATTTTCATCAATGTGTTATACCCGCAGAACAATATTTTACACTACTGACCAGAGCGAGTCTGCTGGAATATAAAAGACTTGGTACCGCGATTGTTGTTCTTTAATTCTGAAACAGATAGAAGCTGTTCCTTTTACGATTGATATTACCCATCAGGCAACCCTGGAACAAAAATTTCGGAAGGATATGTGGTGAACAAGAAGGTCGTGTTTTTGGAAAATGATGCTTGATAACCCGTGCATCTGTGAAATGCTCTTTTGGAAATTACTTTACACGATGATCAACGTATAGATATGCTCTATCGTGCATAAAGATGTCCTGAGGCCATCCACTCAATTGTAGTTAAAGGATTAAAAGATTCATCAGTATATTTTAATATCGTTGTCTTATGATGTAACAGGTTTTAATTCCCTTTGCAATTATATCTTCAAAAAAATACGACCCAGTCAACGAAGTAACAGTAAAATTAAAACATGCATGGTTTTTTTTTCTAAATAGCGTGACGTTTCTGAATAGGTTTTTTGCTGCCCATATTCAACAATTGTGTGTACTAATTTGACTATTGAGTCAACTGGGGGTTTTGTTATCCACATAATGTTCTATGACCAAATGATAGCAACCACCATTCGAGCAAGTAAATAAAATACAAACGTTTTGTGAACCTCTCAGTTCATTCTTTGTAATTGGTGGACAGGTTTTATTTTGTTGGGACAACAATGCATACTACTCCATTTAAACCACCATTCTCATTATCAAGTGCACGGGAAACATCTGGCACACTCTCACTATCTTGTCTTGACGGATTGCTGAATTCAACAATCGAATTGCCACACTTTCACTGGATTTTATTTCCATCCTCTTTTTAAAAGAATATCAAGCTCCCCAGTTCCTTCATTTTTCTGTATCATAGTTCTTAGGGCACATAGTATCTGCCTCACACAGCGGCATTCTTTTACTGCTGCAACAGAGTTTGCTGGTTCTGGTAGAAAAGTGTTATGAGTAGGGCTTTTCATTTGCAATATAGGCAGGATTCACACAGAAGTATTGAATACATGTTAATATATATTAAAATACACAACACTCAAGTAATGCAGCAGTGTCTTTTGGCATAATTTTTACTACATTTTTTATAAATGTTAAGCGCATTATTTGAATTATCTGCAGTTCCAATTTTATCTCATTCGGGCAACTATAACAGATTCTAGAGTGCTCATTATAGAAAAACGTATTTGTTGCTATTCTTGCAATTTTTATGAATATCCTTTTCGTTCAGGATATATTAGCTTCATTGTATTTATTTAACTTTGAATAATAATTTAGTCTTTTAACAGATATTAGATGTAACTACATCTCATTTAAATGAAGAATTCGGTTAACATTCATTTTTTTAAAAATTTATTACTATTTTGCATTGAGATTGTCTCCTTGAAATATATGTGTATGTTAATTTAATATAATATTTTCGTATCTTCATTGAAAAAAATATATGACACCACTCATATTAATTGTTTTAAATTGTACGTTGTTTTGTAAAAATTTTCTTATTTTACTCGCTAATATCCTAACTATTTTTTAAAGCATATATAAGAGTTCTAAAAGAAAATCAAAACGGAAATGATAAAATCAATTACAGTTACCCTTCTTTCCATCGTTAAAGAAAAATTCTCTTTCTCACACATATTGGCCGTTTTTATACTTTAATAATGTTCTTTCTGAACAGTGGAAAAGTTACAAAGAAATATCTTAACATTCTTTAATCTTTTCTAATGGTTGAAGGGAAAAAAGGTTGCAAAGAACACTAGTAGTTTGGTATTATTAAGTTTCTTTATTCTTTATTGATTTCTTACACGTAGTGACTTAACTTTTTTCAATTCCATGCTCAAGTATTTTTACTTTATTGGTACAGCGTTTTCCGAACCTCTTTTTATTCAAAAGGACGTAAAAAAGCGATCATTTTAGATTGTTTTTTGGGGATAACTTTACATTTTATTTAGAAAGAAATCGTTAACATACTGTTATGCAGTCAAGTATTTTACCGTAAATATTATTTCCTACTTTTGTTTTAGGTTCTACATGATTTTAAATTTTTATTACAATTTTAAATTTAACATGCTTATTTTAGACAAGAAAGAGTTTCATTTGATGCTATTGTGTAACTATAATTATTAAATAATATGTCTTTTATAAAACTAATATGCATTACATATGATAGAAAAAAGCGAAAGCACTCATTTAAGCAGTTCAATTATGAATGCTGATTAAATGCATTTGTGTTTAAAATTACTTAAATATTTTCATCCATGAAAAGAAAAAAACATCTGAGTTTAGTACATAAACAGAGAAAATCTATATGCTGTCAAAAAAAAAAAAAAAAAAAAAACTGAAAGTAATCCCAAAGTACACTAGAAAAAAAGTGCATAGTTTTTAATATTTGGTTAAAAGAATATAATGACAAATATTTATTCATGTTATGTATAAAATCAAATGCTTCATGAAACAGACTGAGAATTTTTAATTGTAATAAATATGCATTGCCCTGGATAGAAAATGAAACGTCACGAATGAATTTCGGGAAACATAAATCAAGGAAAATTATGTGTATACATTAGAACGTCATTAATCAAAATCAATTGGGACTGGACACCGATCAGATACGTGATTATTCGGATAACCGAAAACCGAATGCAACACATGCAAATATGAAACCGGACACTATACGAATATTGAAAATCATCACATACGGGAAACATACTTAAAGAAGAAGCAAAATGTCACAATGTTACCTTATTGTGTAAAATAATCACTTATTTCCCCGTACAATTTTGCACCTTCTTTTATCGCTGCAAGGTGTCTGATTCCCTTGAGCAGCAGTGGTTGAGAAGGACAACACTCTGATTGTTTTTCATATAACCCCATCGATGTCTCTAACGTAGAAAGTGCGTTAGCATTTGATGTACCCTTGCTACTTTCGTTGTTACTGTTGTCCTCCGCTTCATCCGTTTTATCGTCGACAGGGTCGTATTCTTCTTGCACGGAAGTCACAATCTCGTCATCATGTAGCAATTGAAATCCACAGTCTTCTGCATCGCATGCTATCCAGGTTTAAACATCTTCATCGCATACTTGAAATATTGGAATTGATTGGACAAAGTCGGTATTCTCCTCCCTTTGGTCGTCATTGAAGCATCTGCATCTGGCAACAGCTTTTTGCATGCATTGTTTAGGCTCTGTCTTTCGAGCGAGTCTGACACTTTGTATAAAATACACCAGGCGTACTTCATATTAAACCTTTCAGCAAAATCAGCAACACTTTCTTCGTCATTTTCTGCCAAAAGTAATCCCCGCAAAACTTATTTCCTTTAAATTCTCTTGGGCTCTTTCAATGACGCCTTGGTTCATTGTTTGCACCAGCATAGTGACGTTTGGTGGAAGATACATCCTGCAGAAGTCGTCATCATTTGCATTGTGAATTTCGAGAAGTGGGTGACGAGGAACATTTTCGAGAATCAGTAAACTGCATGCTTTCCCTTGAACTTTACGAAGTTTCTTGACGCTGGGAATGAAGATTTAGAGTACAATTAAAAAATGGGCAGAGTTTATCCAGGCACTCTTTTGCTCCTTGTAAAGAGTAGGGAGGTATGGAACATTTTTGAAGCAGCGAGGCTTCTTAGATTTACCAATCCCAAACAATGGCAAAGTGTGTGTTTCACTGGCGTTTTCACAAATCATGACAGTAACACATTCATTCCTTGCTGACTTTAAAACCTGCTGATGAGGACTCCCGTTTTGAAAGTCAATGACTTCCTTGGAAGAGTCTTCCATTTTACTCCCACCTCAGGGGGCTGACCTTCTTTAGGTGAGTACGGGTATCACAATCCCGAGGTGCCCTAGAGATATTTTCCTATTTTCCCAGGGGGTTTACTATCTTTGGTAAACACAGGCTTCACGAACCCGGGGTACCATAGTGATACGTCTCTATTTTCGACCCTCCTTCTTGACATTCAATTTACCCTTTCTTTCTTTTTCCCGTCTATATCACAGAGTTTCACGTCAAGACCACAATTTTAACGTCCAGACCACATACAAATATCATAGAATGAAATTTGTTCATTTATTGATTAGTTTTTTCATATGAGAAAACTAATGTTTCGCGCAGTTTAGCCAGATTTGGCTCTTGCGCCAAAAACCCAACATTCACTCACTCCCTCACTCCATTTTAAACCCAGTCTCTTCTCCGTTGCAAATGTCGTCTCTGGGATAACCTTCTCCTTTCACATGCTGCAAAAAGATTTCCTTAAACTTGTGAGAAGAATTCTTATCGCCAGACAATGATTCGTCTTCAGTATGCAGTTCCCGTAACTCGTGGCGCGATTTAAAGTTCTTCAACCAACCAGTGCTAGCTTTGAAATCAGCCGAACTATCTAATTTATTGTTAAGTTCCAGAACTTTTTCACACACCCTCTTTGATCCTTCTTTGTGAAAATAACAAGTAGAGTGTACGATCGAAAACATCATCGCTTGCTTTCCTCATGATTTCCTTTTCTTTGAGCCCTCTTCTGAGACAAGTTTTGACGCAAAATTTAAAATGGTTTCCAGGCTTTTTTTTATCTCAGAAATTGTTGACTTTTCAATATTATAAAACTCTGCTAGAGACGTTTCGCTCTATCCCTTCGCGAGACGATTCAATATTTCAAGTTTTGTCTCAATGTTCAAGATGTTGCGCTTCCATTTTGAATTCGAAGCTATAGCAGTTCACAATCAACAAAATAGCTCGTACATACCCCTTCACTTGGAAACAAACTGACCTAATATTCCGTGCAGATGTTTATCAAATCACACTAATGAAATTCCACAAATATCCCTTACCTTGGATTTTACCATCACTTTTGGTTTCACGTGAAACAGCTGTTGAGCATTGCACTGTTCGAAAACGTATTTATATGCTGTACATGTAGTTTAAAGAAACCACTGATCAATTTCTACTCAATTTATTTACAGACAATCTCGTTTATTTGATACCAACAAGAAAAATCATTTTTAATTGGGCTATATTGCATTAGAAAATAATTTGCATTTAAATTCATAACTGATGCGTTGAAAAATATATATTGTCTTAAAACGTATTCGATAAAAGAGCGAGTTTGATTATTTACAGTAATTAAAGGAAAAACTTTTAATAAAATTATTTGGTCACCATGAACTTTATGGAATATCTTCCTTTAATAGCCAGTTCAGTTATTTACTCAACTGTTTTAATCAGCCTTTTCCAAGAATGCTTATGTACGGAAATATTACCATCAATAATATATTAAAAGATCGAAGGAATGATAAAATAACAAATAAAGAAGTGACAAAATGTGCTATTGCCACATATACAGAAATCAGGAATAAAAATATTCATGAAGTGATGAATAATCTTTGTAGTAAGACATATTTGGTAATACTTTTCATTACGAATAATACCAGAAATAATAATTGCATATAAATATACACAGAGAACTGTTTTAAGTTTTTCTTTACTACTGTCTTCGAATAGAATCCCTTCAGGAAATAATAATACCAGTTGAAAATAAAAGAAATACGCACACATTTTCATAAAAATTTGCAATACACTATGCCCACATCGAAAACAAAGAAGCATCCATACAACCAAAATATACCCTATTCATATGTATTTCAGATCATAAAACTACTAATGTGTGTTTGCGAATGACTTTGGCATAAACAAAATAAATCTCGCATTTCAATACGCAAATAGTTGTCATGGCTTTCAATTTTACGCTTCAGCGTTTTCGAAGCAATGTTGGATGAATCCTGCCCATTATGCAAAACAAGAGCAACTAAAAACATTGTTCTGGTAGCATAACCATAATCGGGGAGTTTTGTTTGCAAATGTAATAGAAATAACGGATGTCGTTATTGAGAGCTGGTGAAGCTGAATAGATTTGATTAGTTGATATTCAAACAATGTGCATGGATGACTTTATTGAAATGCATTTGCGTTTCTTTAGACATCAGCTCGTGAAGCTAATGCAAAAGAAGGGTTGGTATAGAAAGGCGTGTTTGCAAAAGGTCAGGGACAAGGTATTTGTTTATGTTTTATATATGGTTTGATTTCCCGAATTTCTTATTATATTTGGAGTTGATTGACTTTTTATGCTAGTAAATATCTACAGAATGATGGTTATTACAGTTTTGCTGCAATCAAATTCTATTGATACATAAAATGACTGATTATAATGTGATTATATCATAGAAATAATCATTATTTATGTTATGTGTTTGTGTGTGCTTATACTAATAGAGTATGAAAAAGTTCTCGGAATGCTCCCCTACATTCACGAAAGTGTTCGTTTGAGGGGAAATATCTGTTTTGGGAGTCGGCTGAACTAACAAGAAAAACACACTGCTATCTGAAATTCATTTTCTATACTGTTGGCGTTAGCTGTAGATCATTTTTGACAACACGAATTTTTCATTCGACAGATTTTGCAATGTCGTCTTTGAACTAGCGTGTAAACAACAAATTCTGAGTTTTGCTCATAAAATCACCTTCTGAGACACTCGAGATGAAGATTGCATACAGAAAAGATTCCAGCACTAGGGTAATTTTTCCTGTTTCCATGGCTGAAAATGAAATGGAAAGAACATCGTTTTAAGGTATCCAACTACGTTTGGAACCTTGATTTTAAAAAAGCGTATAAATTAATAATTTTCATGATATTTAGTGTCACTTAGATTAAAATACATGTAAAAAATTATTTTGAGTACATTTTGACAGAAAAAAAATGTTTAAATACAATATTTTGGCCAAAAATTAACTTAAAATAACCTTTATTTTTCAAAACGTTCTCCTTTTATAAAATTTTTTTCTATAATAATAATATTTTGTTTATATAAATTAAAGACTTCAACAGAGAGTCTGAACTAGGAATTTTGAAAAATTCACATTACTTTTAGATTTACTACCAATTGAAATAATTTAATGTCGTTTTTTTCTTACAATTTCTACCCTCTGTTGTAGTAATATATGGATATAAATCCACATCTAACTTAAATATATCAAAAATTCTATTCCCGTCTCTTTGCAGAGGTCTGAGCTACATACAGGCAAAATATTTTTATAATAAAAGCATTTTTCATTAAAGAAGAATGTTCTGAAAATTGGTCATTCTATGCTCATTTTTTGTCGAAATATTGTACCTAAATAATTTTTTATTGTTATAATATTCTTAAAACAATTTTATTTATGTTTTCTAATCTAAGTGACACTAAATATCATAAATATTATCCATTTATATGCTTTTGTAAAATCATAGTTCCGAACGTAGTCGGATACCTTAAGGATTTAGATGAGAAGATCCAAAGTGGCCGCGGTAACCGAGTGGTATAGGTATCGGACCGTTGCTTGCCTTGTCACGAGTTCGAGCCCAGTACCACTAAAGACCCACCGTGTAGGGCAGTGATGCACGTTAAATCTGTCGAGAGCTGAAACGTCTTCCTGTTGGTGTGGTGTGGTAGTTAGGAGAGGGGGTGCCAGCTCAGGTGTCGTCCACATCACTTGACCAATGTTTAAAATTACATGGTTCGTCACCAAAAGACCTCGTGTAGCTGAACAGTGCGACGTTAATATTTAATCAATCAATCATTCGAGGTGATCCAAAATGCGAGGAAACAACTGAAGGACCTCTGAAAAATTAATTCCATGATTGTTTTGAACAGTTATACGAACGTTGGAACAAGTGTATGGATGAAAGACGTCAATGTTTTGTAGGTCAATAAAATTAAAGTATTGTTCTATTTTTTAATAATTAGTAATTGACCTAATAGGGGAACCTTTTGACACTATTTTGTATAAGCAATTAAAAACTCGTTTTGTACAACAGTCTAACAAAGGAATTTATAGCAACATGTAACATACAGAATCATAGTAATTATAATTTCTTATCATTAATCTCATTTTAAATACTTCACTTTAAAGCTCTGAAACTGTCAGGAAATTGTACATTATATAGATAAATATAATAATTAAATTACATAATTAAATATATCAAAGTTTTGATTAATATAAAACTTAAATATTCTTTAACATATTTAATGTGTATTCTTTTAAAATCTAGTTAGAACACATCCTGTTATCCATTACGAGTTAATATCTTTTTAACGGCAGCAATATTGTACAAATTTAATAAACTAGAATAGTTATATATTGTGTGGGTGAAAATATTTACGCGTGTGTGCGACTGCATGTTTGCAGAAAGTTATGTGTTCTCTTTTTACGTTTTAATTTGAAATTTCGATAAGGTAACTAAAATACTCTAAGGGATTGTTTTAATGTATGTTTTGGACCTCACAATTTATAAATATATTTCTAAATAAAGTGTTGGGTCATTTTTCTGCACATTGAACAGGAAGATTCAGCAAGCATTACTTCAAGAATGCTGACTCGTAAGCTTTGAAACCTTGCTAAATATCTGAGTTTTAAAATGCTAAATCTGGATTTTGTTTGTATTGTTTATTAAGACTACATTAATAATTATCTCAAATATTCTTAAAAAAGGATATTTAATGAAGTTAGTTTTTAAAAAGGTGGCTACACTGAATCATAGATTATTTTAGCATTCAATCTTATGCTCAAATAGAAATGGAAAGGCACTTTCAATATAATTTTTTCTTTATGTCAATCCGCATTTCTGAAAAAAATTGAATATATTTTAAAGGATCAAAGCCCCACACAATTATTTATGCAGTGAAGATTTCGCAATTTTTTTAACTGGTACAATGTTTTCCTTTTGATAACATTACAAAACAACTCGAGCTTTGAATATTTCAATTTGAAGTTATACACTAAGTCACAAATTTTCATTCTTGATTAGCTATATTTTAAAAACAAAGCTTAGCCTAATTATTTCAAAAAACACTAGCACAATCCGACTACGTGAAATCAAAATTATAATAAGCTAAAAAAAGTAAATGAAAACAGGAAATTAATTCAAAGTGTGCGAGTAATTTATTTTCAGTGAAAAACTTGCCTTCATAATAAATCATTAAAAAGTCACATCAAATAAAATTTTCCTTCAAGCATTTTCTTGCTCACTTGTCATATAAATCCCTTTTATAAAGGCCCATGCATCTTCATTCGTGCGCAATAACGATTAGGAAAAGAGATAATGTTAAGAATCAGTAGCCGGCAACATTGTAATCAACCGAATAAAAGCACAGTAGCATATCAATGTGCCAGTTCCTCCGATAACATCAACTGTTTCGCTCACTCTCTGAATTAGATAGCAGAATAGGCAGGCTTTTAAATAACCCACATTGCATTTTATCAAATTGCAGAATTTGTGCTTGGAATATGCGTCTTGCTCGGAATAAAATTAAGATAAATTAAGGGAGAGTTTCGTGGTATTTCTCAAGAGAGTAGAATTCGCATTTAGTGAAAATAATCACGTTCCCCAGGAACTAACCCCGTAGACCACACCCAGATATCATGAGCCATTTCATCTGCCGTATTCCGTGAGTGTATGGGTTAAATGGACTTTGATTGATAAAGATCTCTTCCGTAATTATATCATCGAAAGTGACACGGTGACTAATATCTTTAGTTCACTTCATTTACCGGGAAATCGAATGAATCACTATTTGTCTTCTTTAGATGGATGCCAGCAGTTTTAGAAACGAAACAGTTTTGGAAATTTCAGTAATGTGACTCGTAAAAGGATGATTATTCCTATTTTATTGGGAAATTGTGGGATACGATAAATTCAGCATTTATATTAAAGGAAATTACGATTTTGACAGCATCTAGAAAAGTATTGCTTGAAACACGGCAAGATATTGACTGTCATATTATTAATAGTTTAAGGAAACTATTTCCTAGTCATTTCACTAAGATATATTAAATGTTCAGCATGAACATTTAATATATTTCAAGATCAAGATGTTTTTGATACCTGAATATTACTCTAAGATATTCTTTTTTCTAATTTGAAAAGCAAAAAATGCTTATTTTTTTTCTTTTCCTTTTTATGTTAACAGAGTCCTAATATTTAATTGTAAGAAATTTTCAAATTAAAATCGTAATTAAGACAAAGACACTTTTTGGTTGTTTTTTTTAAATGCATTACTCAAATAACACAAATACTGAAGATTGAAAAAAAGGGGAGGGGGACTCAAAAGTGGCAATAAGTAAATGCCGATAGGAAAAAATAGGGGGGGATATTCTCTTTCTCTATTGAATCTATATTGAATAAACTAAACTTTATATATATATATATATATATATATATATATATATATATATATATATATATATATATATATATATATATATATATATATATATATATATATATGTGTGTGTGTGTGTGTGTGTAATAATTCTTCCTAGCATCATTTTAATTAACTATTTTAATAATATTCAAATAATCTTTTAATTATTTGGTTAGAACTAATACCCTGATCTTAATCGTAATCGACTAATATTATATCATAAATCCCTTTCCTGCCCATTGTAACCAATCAGAGCTCTTATTATAAAAATATCACATGGTCCTCCCCGTCGGGTATAAAAACTGATGTCTCTGGATATCACGCGTCTCTCTCTCTCTTTCCTTCTTTTTGTCTGTTTGCCTTAATCATGTAATCAGTCAGCTGCTGTGCGTTCTGTGTTAGTCCTATGATGTTTGCTTCGTGTTATGTGTAATGCCATCCCACTTGATCTCTATGTTTTTCGAGATTCAATAAACTGGATTAATGTCCAAGACTGCCTCATCTATAATATTGAATAAGTCACATCAACCAGCATGGAAAATGTATCTTATATACTGTCATTCACTCTCCATTGGCCACGCCCTACCTTTGGTTCAGTACAGTAATAACATCCACTCGCCACGTCTTACAATTATTTTTAACGCTCTCCAGAAATATTATAAAAGTATTTTTATGTGTGTGTGTGTGTAATACTTTTGTAATATTTCTGAAGTGCGGTAAATATAACTGTGAGACGAGGCGTGTGGATAATTATGATTGTAGTATTGACGAGGCAGTCTTGTAATTTAGTAATTCAGTTTATTGCATTATACATGTAGATACATACGAACACATATTTGCGGCATCAGAAAGAAAACACACATAACAAAAACACACACACACCAACTGCAGCCGGCTACATGTTGAAGGCAGACAAAGATAGAAGAGATAGCAATTTCCAGAAACCTTAGTTTACATAGGACGCTCAAATCACATGATCTGAATGGATTGCAGATATAGTTCAAGATACTCTCGTTAGGTGGATATCTAGGATATTAATTAAAAATAGATCCTGAAGCCGTGAACCATAGATAAATCAAAAAGATATTAAGGATTAGATTATTGGATATTATTACATATATATAATGATTCCCTTTAGCATCCTTTTTTAATCTATTTTTAATAATATTTAAATAAGATTTTAATTCTTCAGTTCAAAACTAACACCCTAATCTTAATCTTAATCTTAATTAACTAGTATTATTACTTCAGAAATCTTTTTCCTGCCTATTTTAATCAGTTGATAAGAAATAGTTACGCAATCTTCACTGCGGGGTAAAAAAAGCGAAAATCTTTTGTGATCACTCTATTCGTTTTGTATACTTGCCTTCACCATGTAATCGTCACATCTTGCTTTTGATATGTTACTTGTGTCTGTTTCCGTGTTCTTACCAAATAGCTGTGAAATGTGAACAAATGTAACTCATCATCTACGTTTTATGTGTGTGTAAATTAACATTCAAAATTAATACTGAAGATGTTTTTCCTGAAATCAGACATGACAATAATCCAAATAGACCAACACCACCGGTCAAACGTTATATATTATATATATATATATATATATATATATATATATATATATATATATATATATATATATATAATTCCCTCTAGTATCATTTTTATTAACTCTTTGTTCTAATATTTAAAATAACAGTAACTATTTGATTTAAAATTAACATTGTAATTTTAATCGTAATCGGCTAGTCCTAAAACCCTGTCCCACCCCTTCATTTTAATCAAAACTACTATTACGTAATAATCACGTGCTTGCAATGCTGGTATAAAAGCAAAAATCTTGTGCAATTGCTCTCTTTGTCTGCTTGCCTTCATTATGTACGAATGTATACACTTTCAGCTCTTTATCTTTGTGGCCTCTAAAATGCCGGTGCCTATTCTATGTGAAAATGTACCGCAATTGTGTTTTAATCTGTTGATGTGTGCTTCAAAATAAAATGATGAAAAGTTACTCCGAAGAATTTTCAATAAACCAGATGTGACAACTCCAGATGTGGACACTTTTTTAAATTGTTATGTTGTTTAAGTTTGTATGCTTATAGAGAAAATTTTTCGTTGCACAAAATGCTACGTATTTTATGTCATTTTAAAGAGAAGTTGATACTGAATTCAGTGCAAAAAAATTTTAATGTTTTCAACGTAAATAAAGTTATACCGCAATAACTGTCGATATACATTGGATACTGATGATAGCAGGGAGTTAGCTTAGCTTAGGGAGGTTTATTTTATTTTTTATTATAGTTTCACATCGACGTTTCATTGAGCTGAAAATAGTTTAAGACTCTTTCTTCATTATTACATAATGCCAGGAAACAATTATATCCTCAATTAGCTCATTTTTATTTCATGGGTACCTCATTCGAACAAGAGTTTGCAAACGGTGCCACAACTTTCCGATAGAATAAAGGGCAGGACTGTTTTCTGGCCTAAATAACAAGGATATTTAGTCAAAAGGCAATGGCGTCAAATAAAAATTGGACATGTGGGACGATAGAGTGGTATTTCCTTTGTTAAAATTGCAAAACAGAGGGGTAGTTCATTGACTACATCTGGAGACTGAACCTTTTGTTTAAGACGTAAGGAGACAGGTTTAATGAAAAAAAGGCAAGAACAGGTTGAAAAAGGTGTACCACATTTATTGGTAACAGAGGAACAAAAATACAATATCATCAAGATAATATAATGTCATGGACAGCCATCACAAGTGATCTGAGTCATGTTGGTGTTTCTGTCAGTTCCAAAACAATCATGAGTAGATGTAAGACTAAAAGGTAGAATTTGACGATAAAAAGCCGTATCTCAATTTACAGCAGAACTAAATGGGACTACACTCGGCAATAGTACTCAGTAATTAGATAAAAGATTGTTCGTCACAAGTTATGTAGAGAGGAGAAACTAAAAATCGTTTTTCGTTAGTGATAGCCTAAAATATGTAAGACGTAGAATAGCAGAAATGTTACGTCCTGACTGCGATCAAATTTATTCATAGACCACACACATGATATAGAATTTTCATGTATTCATAAATTATTACTACGAACTTTCTTTTAAAGATATTTATTATATAGGTTTGCAATTTTTCTTCCTTCCCACCTTGCACTCTTGAAATGCACAATTGAGAAAAACTGCTAAATGAGGAAAACATTGAGTGTTTGTAATCTCCTGTAGAGATCTACTAGATTGAGCAAATCATATGCCAAATTATTTTCTATATTTTTAGTAATTATACCATTACAGTACTCAGTTTTACGATGTGACATATAAATTTTTAGAAAAAATGGCTAGTTTTCAAAAGAAACCGATCTCCAAAGTGATACTTTAGACTATACTTTGCAGTCCCCTCTTTTTTATTGTCAATTTTTAACATCACCTTATGTCGTTGAACAATGACAATATAGTGTACTGTTCATCCTTTTAACAGTGAAGATTTTTATCGTTAACAAAGCAGGTTACAAACATAAATATTTCCTCCTTTGCAGAAAAACAACAGTCCAGATATTTATGACTTTTAACACACCCATGATAGTATTTAGATATATGCAGAAGTCTGATTTTTTTTACACTCTCATCCCTTTTTCTTTTTAAAACTATCCTTTTTGTAACCGTCTTATAAGGTGCAATCATAAAGTTAAAACATTTTTTTGTGTTAAAAGTGTAAGTTATTCACCAGATTTTGTGCTAATAGTTTTATTTTATTCTTACTTATTCACTACTTACTTTCTGAAAATTAGTGCACGTATTTACTTTAAATTTTGTGGATTATATTGTCCATAAAGTATTGTATTTGTTATATTATCCTTCAGTGTTTTAAACTACTTCTGTTAAGAAAAGTAGATTAAAAAGAGATTCAAATAATTTATAAGAATACATTCCAAGTTTCAAAAAAATTGTTCACGAATTGTCGTAAAGTAAAAATTTTAATAAAATTATAATTTAATGAAATTCTTATCTTTTCATATCTTAATAATTTAAATCGTTTTCTTCGGTTTTCTTAACATTCGAAAGGTTACACATATACTTTATCATAGTTATTTTATTACAGTATTAACTTATGTGTTTAACTATATTATATTTATAACTTAATGATATTCTAATTTAGTGTTATTAGGTGAATTTATCTGGATAAAAATATATTTAAAGGGAGAAAGACTTTATATTTTTAGCCAACTAAAACATAATTTGGAGTTAATTTATTGTTGAAAAGTCATACTAAAATCACAGGGTCCTTTATAATACCATATCAACCACTTAAATGAATAAATGCAATGCATATATGTACATTTTACCATAGGAATATTTATATAAAGTACAATACATGTACATACTAAATTAACTAAGCAGATAAAAGCAGTTTTACCCTATTTTTTCATGCTAAATCGGTATCCAATCACTTGTTGCGTTTCACTTATAAAAAATCTTCGTAATTTTCTCATAGTTATATGTGAATGGCTTAGAAAGTAGAAACATATCTGAAATGTGTATTTGTGGAGAAGGAGGAAATATTTTGGTTTTTCAATTAAGGATGGTTCATAACGTTTCACTTAGAAAAAAGTATAGACAAATACAACCTAACAATGGGGATGAAATCGGACTGAGATGACACTAAATTTTTCAAACTTCCACACCACACTAATTTAAAAACCTGACAAAAATAACATGTATCAAACTTGCCAAATAGCAGACATTTAGAGGAACTGCAGATTGGTAACGACTTGTGATAGTGAATTCTAGTTACAACAAGTAAAATTGCGTGTTTAATTTTGCATCGTAAGCTGCAAATTTATTGCACTTATATTAACTCTTGCTGATCTTCAAACAAGAAAAACTTTGCTCACAAATATATATCGACTAAAATATAAAGTACAATTCCCCCCCAAATTTCTTCATACATAATTCTTCCTGTCTCTCAAATAGAGGAATAATAAGAAAAATTTCTATAGAAAAGTTAGGATAAAAACTTATATATATATATATATATATATATATATATATATATATATATATATATATATATATATATATATATATATATGTATATATATATGTATACAAATATAAACAAAATAATATACAATATATTATATAAACATCATTATATAAACAAAATAAAGGCCTGCCACAAGGAGGCCCAGCAAGTAATAGTCTGGCTAATTTATATTTACACTTTTATGAATATACTTATGATATTAATAATGACTATTACATTTTTAGACATATTGATGATTTAATTATTGTTGGTATAAATGATAATTTAAATCCCAATATTAATTTTTATCCGGCTTACTTAAACTTAGTTAAAATTAAAAATAATCCAATTAAAACTAATTACTTAGATGTAACATTGTACATAAAGGATTTGAAATTACATAGTAATATTTATGATAAAAGAGTTTCCTTTAATTTTAACATTCTTAAAGTGCCTTACTGGAATTCAAATTTATCAATATCCTATACATAGAAATTTTACTTTTAACTATATTTGTAGTAATAATGTTTTAGTTAGTTATAAAGTTAATATTTATTTAAACATTAATAACTTTAATAAACAATGCATTGGACATGGATATAATTATTGACATTATGCTTTTTTAATTAATTATACAATAATTAAATAGATGGCACCACATGTTTAATAAATCCATAATATTATTTAAATATTTCTAGGATTCATTTATATTTTCCACTACTAATTATATCAATATATATTTATGTGATTTTTTAAAAGTACATACATATATAAACTTTATATTATTCTATCAAAATTTACTTTATGCGGAACTGTTTTCCCTCTCGGGAAACATAACCAGTTGTTACACTCCCGAAGTAAGTCTTACTATCTACGTTTTGCATCGAATTTAAATCTATACTGTGAATACTAGCGGAATATAATTTTATAATTATATTTTATTAGTTAAGTGTTTTATTTTAATATTTAAATTCCTCCAAATGTTATTTTTTCCTTTCCTCTTGGTACGTAGTATGACAAACTACAGGTGGAGGTTGGTTAGCCCTAAAACGTGTTGAAACGTGCAATACTGGTTCCTAAGGCCAGGAGTTTGTTATTGTACTACTGTGTCTATATTTCTTCCTATTTAGTATAGTTATCCTTTTTTCTATAACTATCTGTGTATTTTTATTTTTATATTTTATATATATATATATATATATATATATATATATATATATATATATATATATATATACAGATATGGGAAAAAAGTGAAAAATAATATACAGAGTTGGGAAAAAAGTGAAAAAATAACGTTCATAGGAAATTTTAATTAAATATATTGGGCTTCTTTGTGAGTAATATTTATAAGCTCTTCATAAATATAGAAACTATAAGTATAGATTGAAGACACTTACGAAACATCATAAATACGTCTACACGTCAGCGTATTACTTGCTATGCAAATCAGATATTTATTCCAAATGAATGATAATATCTATAGTGCCCTAATAAATTACGTAATGTTTTAGTGGTATTTTAATTAATTTTATGTAGTTCAATTACAGGACTGTTTGTTTGAGCTCATAATTGTCCAATCCTATTGAATCGACGGAAGAAGACGGTTTTCGCCTCAGCATATAAGCATTTACACTTTGACTCCCGTAGTTTAGGTTTCAGTAGCCAAAAAGTTATGATACTGTAAATAACTCATACAATTTTTTTTCACATTCAATATATGAAGGAGTTATTTGAATTTGTTTTAAATAGCATCCTTGGGAAATTAGTTGTGTCCACGCAGAAACAAAGCATTTTTAGAACATAATAAAATGACATCATATGCTTATATTCAAACACAATTTTCTCAGAAATGGAAACCATCATTCCTTTTTGTGAATATTTTCTAAATTCACAAAAGTATGTTTACTTAAAAATGTTTAAAGTTCTCAAGAAGAAATTTCTTGTTTATCAACGATACCAATACAAAAGCAATGCCATTTTTTTAATTTAAACATTATTGATATTTGCTAAATATTTTATCACAATTGCTCAGCATATGTTCGTATTGCAAGAAACAGTTTTTTAATTTCTGACTTGTTAAAAGCCTAATATAAGTTCCATATAATAAAGCCCTTGATCAACGACCGTGCTCATAGTTCCGAGTAAATATACACATTTTTTGAGATGTTTGAGAAATATGTGTAAAAATCTGATTTGTGTAGTTTTTCATTTTTATATTTATAGTAGTGATTCTCAAAGTTTCCGAATTCACTACCCAATATTCAATCATAATTTTCATCGCGTCTCCCTTATACCATAACAATGTATTGAATCCAATAATAACATACTTTCAGGCAAAAACTACTATACGGCTTTTATCGCTTAAGTGCCACCGTGTATATAAACGTCTCGGTAAGCCAACGGGTTTGTTCTCCCGGACGTATATATACGTCTTTCCGAAGAACAATATTTTATGCGCACTGCTAACCATAACATTTTTCAGAAGGCTTAGGAATGTAATAAAAGGACCCTGACAATGTTTACGAAAGATTTACTTATTTCAGGTTATTTGCCTCTTTATTCCTTCCTCCAAACCTCAGTGCATCCCATGCGCGACTCTACTTGGGAAACGGTTGTCATTCTGAAGCGAATTGCATAACATTTAATCGACAGCTGATGGATTAATTATTAACCGTACAAATTATCAAGATAAGTGTTAATTTTTATGTATAACTTTATATATGACAATCAAATGGGATCACTCGTAATTATTAAACTTGTTCTTAACTTAGTATTGTTAAATTAATTATAAAATAAATTGTGTAACACTGATATATTTATAAGTGTAAATATGTATTTTATTTTTTTATTATATCAGAATGTATTACGTTTGTTTACTTTCAGTAAATTAATAATTTTTTTCAATAGTCTTTTGTTTTCGACTTTACAATATGCTCGCACTCCCCTCATAGAGTTGTCACGCCCCCAATTGGGCGCGTCCTACAGTTTGAGAAACGCTGTTTTATAGGCTTTTATTCTTTATTTTCGCTCGCTTTTTAGCTTAACCTTTTTAAAGTATCCTAATATTTTTCATAATCTAATGCCATTTTTTTCTTAAATATAACAGATGTAAGAGATGGTACAGATACAAAACAACGGCATTGTTGATTTTTATATTAATTACTTTTTACTATGAAATGGGAAAACTAGCATTGGTAATTTAAAAAAAACAAAAACAGTATAGCTTTGGCAACAGCTTCTTTGACAGAAGACCTTCAAAACGATTTAAAAAACACTTTCGAACAGAGAATAATCTTCCCACACTAACTTGAGTAGGTGGAAGCACTATTACTGTGTTAGAGATACTTTGTTTATGTTCCAAGATAGATTTATATAATCTCTAAAATACGTCTTGCAAGAGCGGTCATATTTTTATATTTTTTCAAGTTGAAATGTTGTTTGTATTTACATATGAAGGCTCTTGGTTCTTTATTTTTATTAGACAGCCTTAGCTTTTTCAAAATTATCCTAATACTTCCCAGAATTTAATTCAAAATAAAAATAAATAAATCTGTATGTTACAATATTTTTTAAATTCACTTAAATTTCGTTTAAATTCAAACTGCCCAACGGAAATTGGAGTCGGGGTCGACGTACTTTTAGCGACTCGAACTCCGACTCTGAAACACTGGGATTTGTCTCATTATATCGTGTATCAAAATCTATGATATTGGAGATTTCTTTTAAATTAAAGTCTTGTATGCAATTCATTATGTATTAAAAAGTTTATATTTACATCAGATATAATAAGGAAAATATGTTATTCAATTTTTTTTATTTAAACAGCACTATCTGAATTTTTAATGTAAAAAAAAAATCTGCTGGGTGGATGTTTGGAACACACAATTCTCCTTTGGAAGAATTAACAATGAAAATATTTATTTAAAAATCAATTTTCTTTTCTGAATGTGTCTTTAATATTGGAAAGTATTTTCGTAAAAAGAAATGAAATTTGGAACAAATACTTTAAATCATCTTATATTCGTTATATTTAAATATTAGATGCGAAAAATTTATCTTAACATACTTTAAAAATGCTCAAGATATTTTAAATTATTCAAATGTGCAATTCCAATTTATTTCACTTAATCTTTAAAAAAACATTTTAACCAAAAAGTGTTCATATTTTTTTAAGAGAATCTTATGAAATGTAGAATTAATCCTTTTATACGTTACGATAACTTTATTTTGTAATTCAAAACACTAAATTTGAAATGTTTAATAACAAACATAGTGTTTGATGTGATAAAAAATTACCCAAGTATGCTTTAAATAATACTCTGGAGAAAAAGAATGAATAGTTCTTGAAACTTCAAGAGTTATACTTTTCTTATAAGTGGAAAATAAATATAAAAAGTTTCTAAAATTAAATAAAGGTAAATAAAAATTTCTTTAGTAATCCTTCCTATAAGTAGAAAAATTACGTTAATGGAAATAACAATATTTTTTTCTTATTTTTCAAAACAAAATCACAAATGTCTAAGGACATTCATTATTTTTTTTTATTTTTCATGATGGAGAGATAACTTTCCTTTAATTATTTTTAATTCATACAGGGAAAAATCCTTTTTTTAAAAAATTATTTTCTAGAAAGTAAGCGCCTTAACAAAAGTTTTGTAAATTAATACGAAGGGATCAACATTAATTAAGAGATATTATTTTTGAAACGTATAACATTACGGATTAAGATTTAACTTCGTTATTTATATTGCGTAAAGTTCGTTTTGGAAAAATGAACAAAGATAAAAGTGTATGTTTTTACAAATGCGAAAATATATTTAAGTACGTAAAATTTTAACAAATTCTTAAGGCTTCACTCAAAGTGGAAAATATTTTTAAATAATGTATCAAACTGTTCTCTTTATTTTTAAAAAAATTAGCACCATAGGAAAAATTTAAAACTGCGTTTTCCACTTATTTAAGTACATACATAAAATAATTGTTCATAATTAATTATTTTTTTTTCTAATAAAATATTACTAATATAGCTAAAACATTTTCTTCTTTTTTTAAGTTTTATTTTTTATAAAATTTATACATTAAATATCTATCTTTTATGTTATTCATATTAAGTGCTATGAAAAACTGGATTTATTCAAAATATACCTTCATGATGCATTTATGTTACTCTTACTTCTTAATAGAACATAAACTCGATTTTAGCACTTCATAAAAATGCAAAAAATTCCTGAAAACATATATAATAAAGTTTCAAATTATATATTATTCTTTTCTTAACTTTCACGTTTAAAATCTTATTTCATATGAGTTGATTTAGCTTTCTTAAAAATGTGAAAACAAGTGATAATTACTGCATCGTGAGGTACGTTCAAAAATATTAATTAATTTTAAAGAATTCAAAGCAATCCGTTTGCAAGGTCTAAAAATGAGAATATGAAATTGTTCAAATTAATTTAAATATATATATACACTCTGTCGCAAAATGTATTTAAAGTATTTAATAGAAATCTCAAAAAGAATGTAGTTTTATGCAAATGATTAAAATTTCGAAGCCAATGAGAGAAGGCTATGTGCTATGCGCATATTAGTTGCGCAACTGGGAGAGTTTTTGAGCGCCGTACGGCTATCCAAACGAATCTGATGACTACGATAACACCTTATTATTATTGTTAATTGAAGCAGGTTGGTCGAATTTTTTATAGTTGCTCGGTTTCATCAGAAGGTATACAGGGTACTCCCAGGAAAATTTTACAGATGTTTTATCAACGCCACTTAAAGACATCCTGTTAGAAGAAGAGAATTGGATTGAATATACGTTCATGGTTGAAATGAATGTGGTAATGGATACCAAAATATTGACCAAGTAGTTATCTATGAGAGCAATTAATGGTTGAAGGTGAACCATTAACATGATGAAATTTATATATAATAATGTAATATTATGATACAAAACATAAATGATATTCTTTGCTACATATAATACAGGAGAATTAACTGCGCAGTGGTAGTTTATTTCCACAGAGGTGGCTTTACCAGATACTTCTTTTAAGATCTGAATTTTTAATCATTTGTTTATTTTATATACATTACATACCAAATGAATGTATAATTTCTTCTGGGTGCATATATAGTTCCTATAGTTCCTAAGGCCAGGAGTTTGTTATTGTACTACTGAGTCTAATATTTCCTAATATCTTTACTAGTTATACTTAGATTTTATAGCTATTTGTATATATTTATGGAGTATATATATTTATATATATATATATATATATAAAAGGATACTTAAATTAGATTAAAAATTAAATTCCCTATCTGGCACTTAACTCATATTTTTCATTTAATCTTCACATATCAAACTAATCACTCATTTATTTCTTCCGAACATATAGCTTAGCCAATCAACATGTCTAATTCCAGATCGCTAGATTTAATAGCCTTATACGTCAGTATTAACTTTCAAGGACAACCATAAAATCCGCGATGCTTACCCCATTGAGATGTTTTAAGTACTAACCTCCACTTAAAACACACCGTGGCGTGTTTTTTCCTCCCTGCTCTTAAGGTCAGAAGAGATGTAATAATTCTAGAAATAAAGACCTTTTTAAAACTAAGTTTGATTCTCGATCAAAACATGTCATATATATGTATATATATGTATATATATGTATATATATGTATATATATGTATATATATGTATATATATGTATATATATATATGTATATATATGTATATATATGTATATATGTATTTATATATGTATGTATATATATATATATGTATATATATTCTAACTGTTTTGCCAAATATTCTTTTTAGAATGAACAGAAGCGCGAAAGTTTAAGGAAATAACAAATGTATTTGTTTACATTAGTTATTTGTCGCATTCCAGGATTCAAAACAGTAAAATAAGTAATACCAATAATATAAACTGAAAATATCTATGTAATACAGGGTGAGCAAAAATATGGGCCCAATTTTAGAAACCATACCATCGAAACTACTGTACGTATCACAATAATTGCTATATGAATGTAAAGAAAAATGTATCAAGTTTTTTTCAGACACAAAAGTTTGATGTGCGACCTTTTTGTAACTCGGCATACTTCCATTCTGTAATCCATTTCGTTCCATACATTTTAAAGCCTCATCTATCAATGGTTCACAATGGTACATAAATCTTTTGTTATTTACTGCGTCAATTGCAAATGATACAGCTTAAAAATTTTATTTTTTCGTAAATTTTTAGATACGGTACAAGTTCAAAGGCAGCAACACTCGTAGACTTCTATGACCTTCGAACAAAACTCTTGCCTTAATCTCACTATTGCTTCTTTCAAGACGCCTGGATTATTTGTACACAAGCAACCTGGTTTTTTAAATTGATGATATCATCGCAAAATGCTATTGTTGGGTGTTGTCCATTTTCCCTAGCGATTTTTAAATACACGTTGCACCAAAATAACTGAAAACACCTCGTGCATACTCTAATACGTAAAAACTTCAATCTGTCAATGACATCATATTTCAATTTTTATTCATAGAAATCTTGAATGTGCTGACACCTGTTGATCATTGGTGGAAAAAAAACTTGTTTTATTTCTCTTTACATTTATGTATCACTTATTGTAATATGCGCAGTGTTTTCAATAATATGATTCTTTAACCTCGGATTAATTTCTTGTGCTCCCCTGTGTATATAATTCCGAAATAATGAGCAAGAAAATTTTATTTCCAGTAATAAAATCTTAAACAATTGATAAATTTGATAACCTTATCAAAAAAAGAGAGTTCATTTTGCGCGCGTGCCATAATATCTCCCCAGAAAACACTTAAAATTTATGGAAATCATTTTTAATTGTAACTGCATGCAGACAGAGATTATCATAATACAATACGAGGACTATAGACTGAATAGTTCGTAAATGATTCTTGGGATAATTTCTGACTCGCTTCAAAGTGTACTTGTAATTCCCCCAATTCTTGTTTTTTTACTAGGAAAAAAAAAATTGTACAATGAAATACCTTGATAAGTATGCATTTTCTACTACAAATTTAGCGAAATTATTAAATAATTGATATTTTTACGTGATACAATACACTATACTTTCGAATATATCCTCAAAATGATGAAAAACATCGACGTGTTTCATTAAATGATTTTCTGACAAATATAGAACATGTTTAGCATTTCAATGTGCTAATAAATTACATGGTTTTCTTAGTAGAGTTTTAGCATGTTGGAAGAAGCACATGCTGATTGTTTCTTGTATAAAAAATAAGAACAACTGAATAGATTAAATTGGAAATTAAACTATAAACATGAAGTTATCTTCCGAAATATGATTAGAATATTGGATGTTTTTCTCAGGATCTGTGACCTTTAAGGTATCTGTTTGATAATAATTAATCAGTGAGCTTATTTATATAATGTGGTGTTTTTTATATTAACCGAATTGTGATTCTGATGTGCAAGGTGGATAGTTTACATAAAATAATTCATTTATTGAGAGAAAAAACAAAAAACACGGAGCTTTTGAGTTGAAAGAAAATTTTCAAATGCTACTTAAAAAGCTCCATCAAGACAGGTATGAAGCCACAAGTATACCACAAGACACACTAAACTCTGTCAAAAAGACATAATCAAGATAAAGTTCAACATGCTATTCGTCGATCATCAAAGAACAATAAAACTACAATAACTTGACCAAAATATGATAGTTTTGCCTGCAAATAGTGTTCCTGTATGGTCAGCGAAAGTTGTCTGTGATGTATGTCCTTTATTTAAGTCAAACATGTTTGTAATTTCTTGTTTCAGTTTGGTTGAAATTTTTTTTCTCAAATTTTCAAAGAAAAATGGAAAAGTCCTTTAAAGGTAGGTAAGTATAATTTCTATTAATTAAGGGGACACAATACAATTCAATTAATCAAAATCGGTCAAAAAAGCAAATCTATTTTTTTAGTCTAAATAATTATTTATTTACTTTTCTGTAACCTCACAAAATTTGAAAGCTCTAAACTTAAGAAACGCAGAATTATTATAGCTTTAACGTTCGTTTTTGTTCACATCCCTATGGCAAATCAAAACTTTAAAGTTACTTATCTCAAAAAGATAAAAAATAACTAGTTTGCCTTCAATTAAAATGCTAAGGCTTTTTTTTTCTAATGTGTCTAATGTTTAGAATTTTTTTACCTATTGCCAATAGTACACGCAACAAAAGTTGGTATACATTTTTTAATCAAAAAGCAATACTTCTTTTTTCAAAAAATAATTGAATTCAGAATTTAAAGGAATTGTCAATAAACATTCATAAAAAGAGCTATTGTACGAATATTAATCATGTAATCGCAAAACCTATACCAACTTTTGATATGCATAGTTTGACGTACTTGTAAATCAAATTTCATGCATGTACGTACATTTTGGTGGGATGATTAGCATTTTAAATTCAGTTCACAAATTTTATGATTTTTCGTTAAAAAATTATATGGCCAGCTTTTTATGAAATTTTGAGCACAAAATCTGTTTTACATAGCATACACACATAGGAGGCAATCAAACAAATTTTAAAAATCCTTAAATTAAAAAACAATTGCGTAAATCATACCATGTCCCCTTAAATTATTCACTGGAATTACGAATGTAATCGTGTAGAGTAAATATATTTATAATAACAGGATTGGAGTGAATTTGTCACTCCACGTGACCACTAACATCAGAATCGAATGTGCCACTTCTCCCGGGTTAGATGCCAGAAGAAAAAGCATTAGTAAAAATAATCACGTTTCTCACAAACCAAGTCCGTCGACCACACCTACGCATATCGTTAGCGATTTCCTCTGTCCGACTCACCGAGTTTATGGTCCAATGAAGTTTGATTGATAAACATTTCCTTTTTAATTATGTCACTAAATCAAGAAAAGGGAGAAATATCTTAAGGGACAAAATTACTTTACGAGAAAAAGTTCACATGTTCCATTATTTAGCTTGATGAAATGAAAGTTATATGTTTTAGAATCAAAACATTTTTAGGAAACTAAATAATATAACATACGGAAAAATAATTAATCAAATTTTACATTAGAGAAGAGAATGTGAAAAATTAGGTTAAATCTATAAAAATATACTATTAACAAGAAAATTACTGTTAACTGTAAGCTCACTTCTGTGTCGAAGCTTCACATAGTTGATAGAGAATCCATCCATTTTAAAGGTCCTGAGATGTATCAATGATACATTCTGCATAGTAACACTCCTGTACATGATTTCCAGCTTGTTTGAAACTGAAACTGCAGGGCCTACCCATCTTACTAATAGCAAAGTGAGATTTTTATTTCATAAATGAAACAAATTAATCCGCCAAGTTGTCCTGTGCAATTAAATTAGGTAAAATCAACATTGCAGGCTTTCTAATAGATTGTTACAAAAAATAAGTAAATAATTTCCAGAAGAGCTTCCAAACATTGAATGAAAGCTATCACACATGTATTTTCACCAACGGGGCTAATTTGAAGGTGATTATGCATCAGTATTTTAAAATATTTAAAGGGAGGAATTTTACGCAAGTCTCCAAAATATTCTAACATACCTCTTGTTTAATTGTATTTGATTAAGAAGCCTCAGGGGTGTTCAATTTCTCTAGAGGTCTGAAAATATAAACAATTTTCAAACAGGTATAATTGTTTTAAATTTAAATAAAATATTTTAAATATTTTACACAAAATATTGTTCAAGAAATGGGGCTTCTGAAAAATATATAATGTTTAAAACATAATCATAATTTTAAAAATTATAAGCGTATGAAAATAAGAAACATTTCTATAAGAAATATTTATTAAGTTTTACGTCGTGCATGCTATTTTCTAAAATACTAGATTTAATTACTAGCTATAAGTTGATTTATAAAGATAAATGTATTCTTATTACACTGTAGCTACTTTTATATAAATAGAATAATTATTTACATATTTTAATAAATAAAAAATGCATTTTCAAAAAAAATATTTAAAAAATTTCAATATTTTATAAATATTTTGAAATACAAAAGATATATAAAACTAAAATTAGGTAGGGTTTAAAGAGTATGATGCTATTTATAGTTCTATAAAGTTTTATACATCAGAGGGGGCTACTATTTTAGAAAATAGCGTGCGCAAAGCAAAAATACTTAGTATTTATTATAGAGTTTTCATATGCTTATGATTTAGAAAAATTATTAATTTATTTTAAACATTTTATACTTTTCTAATGCCCGATTCCTTTATAAATAATGTGTAAAAGATTTAAATCTCATTTAATTTAAATTTAAAAGAATTATACCTGTTTGAAAATCGTTCCTATTTTCAGATCTCTAGAGAAATGTAACACCTCTGAGACACCTTAAGAAAAATATCACATAATAAAGTAAATTTTTATGAGTTGCAAAACTTATCCAGTTATAAAATAATTATTTCCTTAAATTAAACAGGAAAACAAATTAATTTCAATATTGATTGATACTTTACAATTTTAAACCTTTTAGTCAACAAAAAATACTTGAAAATAATTATTTCCAAATGCCGTAAATGATAGAATGAATATTTATTTTGAAGAAATTGTTAGATAAATTGTAGTTCATAAATTGTATTTTCTTCTCAGTATCTATTAAACTTGAACTATTTTATTTATATAAAATATTGTTCAAGTTTCAATAGATTCTTTTAAAATACAATTAAAATTAATCTCAAATTAAGTATTGACTTAAATCAGATTTTTCAATAAACGATATGCGAAATAACTTGATAATTCTTGCTATTCATTTATCTTAAGGCAGGTAATATCTGTAGTGAAAAGTTTAAATGTTAATAGATATAATTTCTATATAACACTGATAAATTTTTAAACACCTCATACTTTCAAAAAAAATTACTTTCATTTCTCCAACATTATAAAGATCACACCTTGGCGTATTTTTTGCAATTTTCTCCCCGCAAAAATTAGTTGTGACTAATTCCACCTGCCGGACGAAGTCAGATCGAGGCCCGTGAAATCCATCGCGGCTATGGACTAGAATTGTTACGCTGGTCGTTAGCCTTTGCTTTGAGCACCATGAAGGTAGGTGACAGTACGATTTTGCTCGGTTTCCACCCCAATTTCGAGGGAGAAAACCCTGGGGGTGGCTAGGGCATCCCACCTATTTTTCCCTTCCACCAACCTAACGAGAGGACTTGCGGCTCGAAGGTTATTTACTGTACCCCCATGCCGCAAAGGTGCTATACATTTACAAGCATCCAGGTCTTCTCCGGAATTCGAACCCATTCCCTACGGCACCGCAGTCAGCTTTGCTAACCACTATACCGATTGGGTTAACTAAAAATTGTTTGATATATAATATCAGAATACACACGGCTCTTTTCATTAATCTACTATCCATCACTCCTTATTTTGATCTCTTAAAGTGAAATAAAACTTAATATACTCTGCAATAAATATTTTAAAAACCATTCTTTATAATACATATGTACATACATAGGACTTCTGTTTTTCTTATGAAGAGTCATAACTTTCAATGCATAAATAAAGCTTGTAGAATGTTAATAATACCTTTCCTTTCGGATTCGGAAGTCATTTGGAAGTATGTCAGAGGCATTCATCTTAAATAGAATGTAAAAATATAGTTCAAATTCACAAGATTTTACGTAGCAATTCTCTGAACTTATTAAAGAGAAATTCAAATTAACTATCACAAACAAGTTCATTTGCTACCAGACCGACAAACTTACAGGGTGTGTAGGGGGTACAGAGATGACTAAGAATCACAGAGGAATGCAGCGTCGCAACCGTCGCATAGCCGTCTTTGCGCCTATGCTGCAAAGAAGCAGAGAAAATGAACAGAATCATCAAAATATTTATGGGATAGCAAATACTTTATTGAAAGGTTGTACTACAACATGTATTCGAAATTACGATCAGAAATTTCTAGCATGCCCGACAGTGGTATTACACGAAATTCCTTACGTTCTACAATATCCCTGGCATGTTTCGTATCCTACCGGCATGAGCAGATTTTCGAGTGATGAGGTCTTCAACTGAAGGAACGGGTGTCTCGTACACCAAAAAGTACCAGTTTACTCCTTAAAGAACCAGTCTGATATAACTTTCTGTTCACACTTGCGAAGGTTGTGTCATGTGGAACACGAATGTTTGGGTAACGTTCCTGGTACAGCCACCAAACAGCGGGTTCATTACAATCCGCATTCACATACACTATCAGCATGCCAGGAGTTCGTTGTTTGAATACGAGTTCGTCCTACTTCCTGTGGAAAAGGGTCGAAAAAGACGACTTCCGGCAGGATTTGTGTTCACGAAACTCATCATTCCCTCCATCTACCGCGAGAATGCATGTCGGAATCTTCCATAATGTCAGGAATTTCATGTGGCGACACTGCCAAACTTGCCAGACCATTTCCGGTCATAATACCAAACAACCCTTACAGTACAACTTTAAAAAAAATGTTTTTTCTTCTTCTTCGTACAATACTTCTTAATTAAGACATTTGCGTCATCGCATTCCTATGTGATTCCGAGTCATCTTTATAACCCTTACACACCATGTAAGTTTGCCGGTCTGTTAGTGGATCAACCTGTATTGGAAATCAAGCATAAGTATTTTTAAGAATGAATGTATGTGAAATTTTATGGCGCAAAAGCCAAAATCTGGCTATACTGCGCCAAACATTTGTGAAAATCTGTGATCTAGACGGGAAAAGAAAGAAAAGATAAATTGAATGACAAGAAGGAGGGTCGAAAATAGAGAAGGATCACTAGGGTACCCCAGGTTCGTGAGACCCGTGTTTACCAAAGATAGTAAACCCCTTGGGAAAAGGAAAAGATCACTAGGGTACCTCGGGATTGAGACACCCGTACTCACCTAAAGAAGGTGAGCCCCTGTGAGGGAAGTATTTTTAAGAATATTGATAAGTGTAACTATGTTTTTTCAACGGTAAAGATATCATCATATAATTTTTTCTTCTAGGTCTGAAATCTTCCAAAATCTATATAAAAATTGCATTATAAAATTTAACACAATTTTTTTTAAATATTTTGTTAGATTGTATGCATTAGTGTATTCATTAGATTATTTTCACTACCTATTAGATTCATTAGAGTAAGAAAGAAAAAAAGAACATTTTAACATGTTTACTCTGATATAAGTTGATATTTTTTTAATACAATTTCAAAAACTATTTCATTTTATTTTAATCCGAATGAAAATAAACTATTAAACTTTCGATTTTCTAGAACTTTCGAGGTAAATTCTTAAACTGATAGGTATTTTTAGATAATTAGTTTAGTTACATTTTCCATATCCAATATTTAATGATATACGAAAAAGAAGAGTAATTCAAAAAATGTTTATCTTAATTCAAAATAGTATAAATTTATTAAAATAAAAAATACATGTATATAATATTACACAAGGAATATTATATGGAATATTATATGTATATAATATTCCGTAAAATAAAATCTCACTAGTGCTCTGTTTTATTTTAGTGTAGTTATGAATAAAATAATTAAGAGAAAAACTAAATTGTTTTGTCGGGAAAAGAAGCGAAAATCAAATTAAAAAAAAATATCATAGTAAATTATCAGTATAGGAAATAGTGCTCTGAATCAAAAAATTCTAGACAGACACTATTACAAATCTGTATCTAATCTGATTTGAGGTAAAGTTGTCTTTCTTTTCTCTATAGTTAGTGATCACTTAGGCTTGTAAGTGATCCAGTAACCGGTTTCTTTTTCTTATAACAAGGAATATTTTCAAAAAAGTTGTGTATTATATTAAAACACCGAAAACTTTTTTAACTTACCAAAGTGTTATGTGGATAACTGAGCATTATGTCACGTATTGATTGAATGCATAATTATACTATATTTATCCCCAATTCCATTAATTAAGAAAATAATATTTCTCTAATCAGCGTTTAATGAAGAGACGAGATATACTATTTTTAACACGCTTTTATAAGCTTCACTTTTATTTAACGGGATTAATCTTGAACCCGATTTTTACCCATTTTAAAAGGTCAGATTAATTCAAAATTTTGCATACTTGTCAAAAACCGATGACAATACAATTATTGCATAATTTTGTTACATTTTCCTGATCAGGATTATCAGGAATAACGATTTCCAAATTTACCGACTACTTCATTATACCATTTCCAGCTTTAGTGATTGATTCTATGTACCATTTCCAGATTTGGTGACTAATTCCATATACCATTTCCAGATGTGGCAACTAATTCCAGATCATATTTCCAAATTTGACGACTAAAAGATTAAGTTATAAACCTAAAAGCAAAAACGAGCGTCATCAATTACTTACCATAATATAAACAATTGTCCAGTTTTTCTAAAAAGTGGAAAAAAAAACAAGACTCGTGCATGTGAAAAAAAATGTTTGTTCTAACTCAGGGATGTGCACCCTTTTCCAGTCTTGGGCCAAAAATTATATAAAAAATAAGATGAATGGATAGAATGCCAATAGTATTCCAGATTCTAAGAAATGACGCATTGAAGATTTATTCATCAATGTATAAATAATATTTTAAAAAACTAAAAATACGTGCTTTTATTGTAGATCGAACTAAAAAATGAGAAGTAAATTGTAGTTTAAAAAAAACTAAAAAACACGCTTTTTAAGGTTAATCGAACTAAAAAAGAAAAGAATTCTTAATATAAGAATAAAATGATTTACGAGAACATTAATGGCATTGTTGTAAATGTGTTTGGTGTGTGCTTTGTACTACATTTTTACACTAACTCAGCATTTCGGAATAGAGCTTGTAAGAAATTATAACAATTGATATAGAGCATTCCCCGCTTTTAACCTCAATGTCATTCATTTTCTCATTAATTATTTTATTTTTATATTATGAACTTTTTTGTTTAATTATTAGTTTGATTAACGTTAAAAGCGTGTTTTGTAGTTTTTTTAAGGTATATATTTTTAAATTTCACACTGCATGTCGCGGTACATTATCATTGTATTGGTTGTGAAGGAGATCTTCATGATCATTGGAGTTATAAGAAAATCCAAAAGCATCATGGGTAGAGAACCCAATGAATCAAATTCTAAATTATTACTAGCAGGGAATTGTTATTATTTGCTTTTATAGATTTTGACTCTAGAAATGAGTACGCTATATACATACAATCAGAAATAAATTAGAGTTATACACAAACGCTGCTCTATAAAGCAACTTTTTGTCTATTGGTGAAGAACCTCATAATTTTGATCCCCAAGGAAGTGATGCGGATGACACTAGCTGCGACTCCATTTATTCATTCGCAACCAGGTATCTGATCACTTGTGTGACATCATAATTATGGCATAATGATCTAAAGTGATTTCATGCACGTCGGTCACAGATTGGTTCATGAATGCATCATTAAATGATGTCATATAGTAGAATTTGATTTAAAAACGCTGTCGCGTTTTTCTTGATTAGAATGAGAATGTATGTCTCTGTGCTGTGATTTTATAATTGTTGCTATAAAGTTACTGTCCAATAAACGTTACATAAGATGTTTGCCAATCATATGTAATAGAGTTGTGACAACACCTGAGCTATCCCCTTCTCTCCAGGCTACCGAAGCACGTCAATGGTAGGACTGAAATGAACATAATTAATGTGCCCCTTCTACACAGCGTGTTTTCAGTGGAATCAGGGCTCAAATCCGTGACAATCTGGAAACAAATTTGCCACCATTACCATAAGGCTATCAAGGTCAAGACAAGCTACAGAGTAAGAATGGATTTATGCTTGCGTGAGTGATATGCCACTTCATGGATTAATGTGGCAGTAAGGTCCATAAGCATTTACCATTTTTGATAATCATGCACTTTTTTATATAATTTTCTACTCCTTTGATATTTATACGTTTATTTTCAGTGATATTCGTATGTGGTGTGGCGTTCCTCTATCTTAAAGTACTAATCTGACTGAACGGAAGAAGACCCTTGTTAGAAAGATATACGTCACGGTAGACCATTCTTACACATGTAATGAATTATAATCTTTAAAGGTCATAACTCTAAAAGTTTTCAGCAATTAAGAAAGTACATATTTAATGGCATTAAATATATTGCGGATTAAAATTTTCTGCTTTTATTTCCAGAGAGTTTAAATTTCAACATTCTACTAATTCTCAAATACAAGCATTGAAATGCTTACAATATTAAAACATGTTATGTATTTGCATATCGTACCAGATATGAGATACAAACATCATCTTAAGTTACACATCAATTTAAATAAGTACTGTTCTTTGGAGTAAAGTACAAAATTTCTCAACACCATTGAAAAGCAATTGCTAGAAACATTGAAAAAAACGTCAACAGAGAGATAATTTCTTTTCATTTTACTTAAAAACAATCACCTAAGTTTTCTGAAGTTTATTTACTAATAGTTATCGTTATCGTATCGAACACTTCACATTTCCCCGTTTCGAACAAATAAAACTGATTTTTAAGAAAGCTAGAAGAAAATTGTTCCAAGACAATAAAATAAAATCAGTTTCTAAAAATGTACGAACCAATTTTAATTAGCTAATTCATTAATCTTTGTTTCAAAATACATTGGGGAAGAAAAAAAACATTTTACGTTATCAGCACTTACGAAGGAAATTAGAATACTTTATTTTAAACCCAGTTATTGATGTTACGAGAGTAGAAAAGAATAAGAATAATATGTTTTATTAATTAAATTGAGTTTGGGAATTCTCACTTCAACGTTTATTAACATCTTCCTTTTTTAACAGTCATTATAAAGGAAACGTTTTGGTGGAAGTATACATAACAAGCTCTTGTTTTCTTAACTTTGCATTGATAACGAAATAAAACTTATTTAAAGTACTAATTATTTATTTTTCAATTGTATTTCCCATTTTAATAAAAAGAGTGTGAACTAGTGTTAATCTGCTAAGTACGTTTTGGAATTTTTTAGCCTTTAGAATAATATATATATATCTCTCCAAACATTATTAAAATTGTTTCAATGGTCGTAGAAGTAAATGAAATTGAGTTTTAATGTAAATTGTTGAAATTATTGTCTTAATGGTTTCGTATAAACTGAAATAATTTTTCCTGTTATGTCCATTCCAGGAAGTGATACTAAAACGAAACAGTGATTCAGAATAAAATGGGAGGTTGTCGAATTCAAAAAGTTATTGAATCAAATGTCTTTATTACACAAATGGATTTTTCCATAACTTCTATTTTACATACATTTTATTTTTGACTTAAGATATTTGACTTATTATTCATATTAGCTTAGAATTGATGAATGTTACTTAAAAGAGAATCAGGGTCTTTGTTAATATAGAATTTCTTACTTTATATTGCATAACATATTGTCTAGTTAAACTTGAATTTCTCAACTAAAGATACAAAAGGGTGCCGAATTCATGTGACAAACTTTAAGGGTAGGTAAAGGGAATTCTAACTATTATTTATTGTATAGGAATGTATGAGCGTAAGTGACTCGGTGATGCACAAACACAAAAAATAACAGACGAAAAGAAACAAAGAGCTTATTGAAAGCGTCGTTGACAAGTGTAATGTTTGTAATAATTGTTCGTATCTGTTCTGCACACATCAGCTATGATCTCCAGTTGTAGCGCTCATTACTGTGCCACCTACTGGCAGTTGAAGACAGTCTGCCGGATTCAAATCTTTTACTCGCTGAAAATGGAAGTGGTGTAAGCGATTTTCATTTAACTCTCGGCAAACGGTCTGACGACTCACACGTTAGCTCTTGTATTTGACTCAGGTTTATCAGCCATAGTATGTTTTCTGCAAGAAATTTACAGTGATATATCGATAGAAAAAGCAATGCGTAAATCATTATACCTAAAGAAAATCTACATTTTTCGCCAACATATGTAACGTACAGGAAGACTATTGTTAAAATTGTGTTGTACAACTAACATCCTGGAATGTATAAATCAAAATCATGTCATTGTAATTTCTGGCAAATATTACTTTTTTTCCAAATTTTTTCTGTGTTCATGCTACAACTACCCCCCCATGAATAACTTAGTGATTTTGATTGCCCAGTACGACTTATTGTGGTGTGATAAATGAGCATGATGAGCAGGTAAATGTTTGGTTAATAATCAGAATACATATATATATATATATATATATACCGGGTGGGCAAAAGGTCCGTAAAAATTTTAAAAGTTCATAAAATTCGGAGAAATGAACGAAAAAAACTGTTTGCAGGATCAGCATTAGTATGGCACGGGAGTTTTTTAAGCTAGAAAAAAAAATAATTCGAAAATCATCCGGTAGGTGGTGCTGTTACAAGCGTCTGGGATGGAAATATGCAAATTAGACGGCTATAAAAACCTTTGCTCTCAATAAATCCACATTCATTTCACCATTACAAATAGGAATGTGAACAAGGATGCACAGTGCGCCGGATAAAGCTTTGTTGGTGAAGTTATTTTACATGAACGAGGAATCAGCGACCATTGCCTTGCGTAAATTCCGAGTTCAGAAAAATGTGAAGAGCGGAAAAGGCCCTTTAACACATGCAGGTCTCTTAAAGCTTGTTAAACGTTTTGAGGAAACTGGAAAGTTGGAGGATCGAGCACGAGCCGGGCGACCATGCTTGAAAGAAGCACGTGCACCCTGCATTGCTGTCGAAATGGAAGCGATTGCGTCCGAAGCAGCTTCAGGGACCAGCAGTGCTCGTGAAGCTGCCAGACGATTGGGCTTACCACCATCATCTGTCCGCAATATTCTTCATCGAATCCTCCAGCTGTACCCATGCAAATTGCAATCGGCTATGAACTTTTGCCAGCAGATACCGCACAGAGGGAAGCATTTGCGAAGTGGACCTTCTCTAAAATGGAACAGGATCCCACCTGGGTTTTTAACATCTTGTGGACAGATGAAGCTCATTTCTCGCTTCATGGTGATGTGTACAACCATAACTGTCGCATTTGGGCGACCTCTAATTCACGTGAGTACACACAGAAGCCATTGCATTCCCCAAAAGTGACAGCATGGTGTGGTTTCACGGGTTCATTTATCATAGGACCCTTCTTCTTTGAAACGCAGTGCCCAGTAAATGGATGGATAACGGAAACGGTAAATGCTCAGCGTTATTTAACGCTTCTGCGGGAGACTATCGTGCCATGTTTAGTTCAACGAGGTCAGATTTCGAATGTCACGTTCCTGCAGGATGGAGCAACCAGTCACACTGCTAACCGGGTTAAGGCATTCCTGATACAGACGTTCGGGGAAGACATAATAGTTAGCAGGCGCTGCAGGTACCCATGGCCTCCTCGGTCTCCAGATTTAACACCGGCAGACTTCTGGCTGTGGGGATATTTGAAATCTCGCGTGTATCTATCTGGTCCATCAAGTCTGTCGGAACTGAAAGATGCGATCCGCAGAGAAGTATCCTCCATACATCCGGACGTTGCACTCTGCCGTTGCTGGATTTGTCACTCGTCTGGAGTGTCTTCTCCCCTGTGGTGGTGGTCATGTGGAACATATTCTGGTGTAATAAAGTTGTGAAAGTTTTCTGTTCATTATTTATGCATTGTTTCTTTGATTTGCGTACAACAGCGCCACCTTCCGGATGATTTTCGAATTATTTTTTTTCTAGCTTAAAAAAAATCCCGTGACATACTAATGCTGAATCTGCAAACAGTTTCTTTTTCGTTCATTTCTCCGGATTTTATGAATTTTTAAAATTTTTACGGATTTTTTGCCCACCCGGTATATATATATATATATATATATATATATATATATATATATATATATATATATATATATATATATATATAAGAAAGGGGCAACTTTGATCTCTATTGAAAGAAGTTAAAACTGACAAAAAAGGGATGAACCTGCTGAAATAATGCATATTAAATTAAAGTTGAGGAAAACGATGAACATGAAATGAAAGAAACATTTATTTTCAAATGCTACCAAATGAACACTATCAACTAAAATAGGAACCATTAGTACCAAATGCGCATCTGCTCCAGGGTTAAAACATGTTGGAATATTTTCGCTTTGAATATTTAAAATAAGACAGTTATTCTTTATCGGAATTTTATATTATTGTTCATCATTCAACATCAAATCTAAATGCTAATTCTGTCAGGATCAAAATAACAATTCGCTTAAAACTATTTATAATTTGAGCAATCATTGAAAAAAAATCATTTTACATTTTTGTAAACATTGTCGCTCATTTGACTTTACTCTCCTCTTACAATTCAGGGATTATATCAATAATGTTTTATTCTCTTATAAATGAACTCGTGCAAAGAGCGGGTACTTCAGACAGTATATTTTTAATGTATCAGTGCTGCCCAGAGTACTTTATAACTAATTAATTTGTCTCGGTGTGATATCTATATGAACTAGTACCAACCTCACGCGCAGACGATCGTTTTGACGTAATCGGCAAAGTACTCGCATTTCGTTCGGAACGGAAGGTGTCCGGAACGAACCTTCCTTCCTTCAAATTAATACTAAATTAAGAACAAGTTTATTAAATATTAGCGACTTCGATGGGCTTGTCTTGCAGAGCTAAGTTTCTCAAAGGAATGCGTATGATTAGAAATTGACCACCTGAGTTATTTTTTAATATTTAGCTGATATCTATATTTTGTCTTCTAAGCAGCCACCTTATTTGCAATATGTTCCAATTTAAAAAATCGAGAAAGGAAAAACATCATAATATTTATCCTATTACTTAATTTTTTGCTTATAAGTAACATATACAGAATTTAATACTTATGTTACTAATTTGTACGGTTTATATTACAGATTGTATCTTTAGCGTCAAAGTGCATTATGATTGCATTCAGTACTTTAATAATGTATACGGAGGGCGTGATAAAAATTGTGATTGAAAAAGGGGGCGCCAGTACTGAAAGTTTGGGAAGCACTGTTATAAGGTAATAAAAAAAAATCGTGTTGCTCGTGAGAGAGAAAAGCTAAATTATAATTTTCGTAAGAAATAACGGTGTGACATTTTATGTAAGTCAAATAAATATATGTCCAACATTTTAAGTAAACTGAAATTTTTAAAAACGTTAATTAAAAATCTAAAGTTAATTTTCGAGAATAAGGATTGTAATGTATATTAAGTTACTCAAGAATAAAGAAATATATTATTTTTTTTAATTAGATGAAAAGGCTATCTTCACCAAATGCACGATTTTGCCTAAACGCGCAGTGCATTTTCACACTTAAAAACGTTTCAATGTTTATGAAAATTTGCTACATTTTAATTCATAGACTTCAGTTTGTAATATACAATGCTTTAAAAAATTTAAAATATTCAAATAAATATTTTTTAACCATGGAGGAAACTAATTTAGCATTACAATATATGAGAAAAATTGTGAAGTTCAAGTTTATCAAAAAAAAAAAAAAACAAGAGTTCGACTCCATTAAAGGGTGATGTTTTCTCTATAGGAGAATATAACATTAATAGAATATAATATAATATTAATGTTTGAGTGTTTTTTATATCTGAAAAATAATTCCAAATTTTAGTCCTATACTTTAAAATTATCACAGAACACATTTTGGGTTTAGCTGTTATGAGGGAGTATAATTTAAAAGGGGCCTAAGAAGAATGGATATAAACTAATGTCAAAATACATTTGAAGGAAGGAATTATTCTTAATTATTATCCATTGATTAAAGTGGCAAAACGTATTGCTATTTGGACTATTTAATAATGGAAATTTTTTGGAGCATAAATTGTGTTTTTCAAATGCATTTTTAAAGAAGAAAAATTAAGCAGTATAAAATCGACAGTTAAGATCTCCTACGGTCTTCAGGAAACACATCAGGTCTTTTGACTGTTAGGAAATTCTCAAAGGATTATTCCAAGTTCAGTAACTTCTGGCAAAGCTTGATATTCTAACTCCCAAGCTTCGTTTCCATTCAATTCTGTCTTCTAAATTGGCCAATAAATTTTCGAAAAAGATATCCACCAAATATTTATTTCTAGGTCAGATCTTTTCCCGAGAGAGTTTGTCAATCCGTTCCGTAAAATTAAATTCCTTTTTAAACTTTTACCAGTGCATTTACAGTTTTCAAAAAACTTTTTAAAAAAAAAGTTAGTAAAGATAGTTTATTCAATAAAATTTTTGGTTTGAAAAGAATGAGAAAAATAAAATTCTGCCTTAGGAAATTCGTAACTTTCAAATTGTTGATTTTTCAGTAGATATCGACTTTTAAAAGCAGTACTTTAAAAACTTTAATTTTGATTTTAAATGTATGTGAAGCTTGCTTGGGTTAGCAGAAAATACTATGAGCAAACAAACGAAAGGAAAGTATTTTTTTAACAACAGAAAAAGTACTAACAGAATTAAAGACAAATACAAGACTAACACGATTTCTAACAAATATATATTTCTGCTGAGGATTACAGCTCACTTCGCGCTTTTCTGTTCAAATGTCGTACCACTCGCTGCTGGTGCCATCTTAGAAAGACGCATACAGTAACGTTGCCCTTTCCTATATGTAAGGCAGTGCTTTTCAAACGTTAAATGTTTGCGACCCAATTTTGAAACATAATTTTCCTCGCGTTAAGATAAGTATTAATTTTTGCATATTATTTCATGTATAACAATCACAATGATAGTTATTAAACTTGTTCTTAACTTAGTATTGCGAAATTAATTATATAAAATACATTATACAGTACTGATACATTTATAAGTGTATTATATTAGTGTAAATGTGTATTTATTTCTTATGTCAAAATGTATTTTGTTTGTTTACTTTAGCAAATTAATAATTTTTTTTAAAAAAAAACATAATTTCTTTTCGAATTTTCAATATGCTCGGGGCCCCCTTGTAGAATTATCACGCCCCCTAGAACACTTTGAGAAACACTGGAATAATATTAAAAATTACTATTGTGATTCATTTTTCAAATAATAAAACTAAATTATTTCTAAAGGAAAACGTGAATATCGTATGCCATTTTTCTTAAAACTTAAGTTTAAATTTTATGAAGCTTTTTTTAAAAATTTTTATGAAGTTCGACATTTATAATATATTGTGTAGTTATTTCAAACTATTCACTTTCCTTGGATTATTTAAAACATGACAGTTAGTATTAACCCTCTAACCGGATAGCACGGAAAATTCCGTCAGTGTAAAGATGCTTCGAAAATGGACTGCAAGGATTTTTCTGAATTCAAGTAACGTTTTCAAAAGCGGATTAGCCGCACTTTTCTGAAATCCTTTCCTCCTTTTCAGGTTTAACATCTTGAAAGATAATTGGGGACGGTGGAAACAACACAGCAGGACACTGAGGGGAAATTTTATGGCTCCCAGGAAACCCCGTGTTTTGACCCTGGAGCAATCGTAAAAAATCGGGGGAAATTTCTTTAGAACCCAAGAAGTGTTTGTTTGCTAGCTTGTATTTCAAAAGTTTTCATAAGTCCCAACGCATAAGTAAAATATGTTACAATTCCCTTTTGGTTTCATATTAATTTCAAACTGTAACAAGTTGGGGCGTGTCAGGGCAATCTGCTATTTTATATAGTTAGACAAATTATCTTTTTTTAAGTATATTCTTTCGCTTCATTTTTCTTATCTTAATCAATGCTTTCAGTTTTTGAAACATGATTATTTCATTATAAGATGCCAAAAAAATAATAAAACACCAAACACTTTAAAATTTGAAAAAAAATTTAAACTTCATCAAATAATTTGAAACATTTTCTTACACTTTGATAAAAAAAATAACGAGAAAAAAAACTAATTAAGATCTATTAGGTTTTTTTTTTTACATTTCAAAGCCCAAGTGTTCAGGGAAGTTTACATACAGTGCCTAGTTATATATTGTTAAAATACACTGAATTATATTTGAATTTTATGTGCTTGAACTTCAGTTTACATCAAAGACAACATGAATGAAGATTTTCCCACATTTTTTTTTATAACTTGAATGTTTGAATAAATGGTAATCAAAAATATATGGAAACATTTACAGTAGACATTTATGCACATAAATAAACATAAAAATCAATTTTAAATTCGAGCTATTCAAAAACATTCGAATTATTCTTCAAAAATATCTATTTATGCAAAATACCTCAACATTTATCTTTTTTTGAAGACTAACTGAATAAGTAATAAAAATGTGGATATGTTTTGAAATGTCGACCGTATAAAGCTAGAAATTTTATGTTAGAAATTCCATTTGAAATTTTGAAAAAAAATGTATCGCGCAGTTAAAAATTATTTACCATAAGTTTTAGCATTTGTTAGAGTATAATAAAAATTTCAAATTTTATTATATAGCTTCTTTGGTATCTTTTAATATTTTTCGAAGATTTCATACAATTCAGTTGAAAACTGCATGCTAAGAGCAAAAAAAATACTAAAAAAATTGATGAATATACAATTACAATAAGTTCTTACATAGAAGCAAGACTGAGAAGCTAAAGCGTAGGAATGAAACATTTTGAGTATATCTGAAGTAGTTTTCGAAATATCTATTTTAAAGTTCAGAAAATTTGTCTGCGTTACGTGTTATACTTAATATTAATTAAATGGTTAAAATAATATGTTAATATTAGTCATGTATTCGTTTGATGACACATTCATGTACTAATAAAAATTATCATGGTCAATGATGCGAATGTCAAGAATTTTATGTAATTTTAAATTCAGACATTAAGATATTGATGTAGAAAATATAAAACGACCATCTAAAATACATGAAAAATGCAGTCTGCTATAAAATGATCTTGACAAACAAAATCCGGCATTTTCACTTACTATGGCAGAGCCGGCTTAGTCAGGGGCGATCTGGAAAAAAAGAGAGAGAACCGCGGTTTTGAAGAAGGCCGGTCTACCTTTTAAAGTTCCCAGGCCAAATTATATATATATAAATTACAAATGCAAAAATAAATCTTGTAATTTTCCATACATTTTTATAACAACGAATTGTGGAATTTTCTTCCAATGCATTGTTGTGTTTGACAATATGTAAGGTAACCAACCCAACTTTAGATAGATTTGTACTACTTTTTCGTAACCGTATTCCTTTTAAAATTAATTCGTGCAGCCGAAATACATCTTTTGCACCCTTAAAAATTTATGTAAACTATAATGGTTAATTTAAATTTATGCAACTTGTGAAATGTTCATAATTAACCATTTCCGTCTAAACAGTTTACATGAAAAAAAAGTTTGGACTCCCTCATTCATAAGGGATTTATATAAGATTCTAACATTAAATTTTATTTTTCACCGAATAAGATCGAGTGGTAGTGTATAGTGCTTCCACACCACAGGTCTGGGGTTTTCTTAACGGGCTGCGCAAGGTCGAATCTGCCTTTCATCCCCGCTACATTGGGTCGATAAATGAGTACCAATCTTGCTTCGGGTCTTAAGCACTGAAGGTCTCTGTACAGACAGACCACCAAATCGGGACATCTGTTCATGCACATTAGCGTCCAATGGTCACGTGTATTATAATGGGCACAGTAGTTCCTGGCCCTCATTGGTTGTTGTGCCACTGAGTTTGAGTCTTAAGTTTGAGGATTACCTCACTTTGGGAATACCCCTTAGATAAACATGTATTTCCACTCATTTGCAATTAAACAATTTTCTTTCAATTACGTTTATTTCAGAAGGAAGTTTGCTTTTTCAAATATATTTGCTTAATAACATGTATATTTGTGTATTATATTAAAAATTTGATCTTTCCAAAATTACATGTTTTTAGCTCCTCTAAAAGCTTTTAGGATTTTACAACTGATCTTACAATCCATATACGTTTTATAGTAGTATATTTAAAAATGATAAGGACATTTTTACGACTGTGTGAGCTGTTATGCCTCGTTTATAAATATAAAAAATTGCATTCAGCTACAGTCTTTAAAATGTCCAGAATTAAGTGGAGAAATAGGATACTTACATATTATTCATTTTATCTAGAGCAACTTCTTAGTGTAATGATTTTTTTCCCATAAATGTTAGTATATATGAACCGTTTTCTTTGAAAGTGGCGTAAGTCGATTTTTGACAAAAAAGTTAAGTTTATTATAACATTGAATGTAATATGCTATAAGCCTTGTTATCTATGCGCAGCTCCTAAGAAAATCTTTCGAAATTTCATCACTTTGTCAATATAAATTTTCGCAGTTAATGAAATTATAAAAATAATTGCTTTGAAAAAGGGAAATATCTCCATAAACATAAAATTGACTTGCACTACTTTAAAATCACAGTTCATGCATTAAAAATTTTTAAAATATTTCGCGCATTTCAAAAGCAGAAATGAAAGCATAGTACACATCCCACGCATTGACAAAAATAAATATCTGAAAAAATAACAAATGAGATGTTTGCAATGAATGAAGTTTTGCAACTCGTTTCAAGAAAAAACTTCAAACATCTTTGAAAGTAATTCAATATCAAATTAACTTTTTATAACTTTGTTTCCCAACTAAAATAAAACATACACGGATATATTTTAGTACAGAGGTCACCAAAGTGGTAGTCCATGGACTACTAGTGGTCCGCGAGATAGTTTCGCTGATCCCCAGAAAAATGTGGAATATACTTACTCATAACGGGAAGTTATGTTTGAAAATGCATTGAAACATAATTCGATTCGTAACAATAATTCAACAATTAAAAACTCCCATTAGTGGTCCGTGGGATTTAAATTATGAATTTACTGGTCTGTGAGGTCAAAAAGTTTGACCACTGCTCTAGTATATGGATTGAATCACATTGATCATTTTATTGATATCCAGTAATCTTTAAAAAAAACATTTGATAGAAAATAGACGTCTTTAAGACGTGTGCCTTTTTAGGTGTGTTTGCCATTTTTTTTATTTAAATTGGTAAATTGTGGGAATCATTTTGAGTTTTTTAAGATGAAGGAACATACTCGCGTAAATCAAAATTTACATGAATCTCGTGAAACTGCGATGGTAATAAACAGTTATCTAATCCAGACTGAAGGAAACAGACAATGAATTTGTAAAGCTGTCTCATAAACCTCATCTTTAAGCTTGTGAAATCTTAAGTTTAAGTAAATAAAAAATATTATACTTAAGATGTAATACATTATCACCAATTTTTTGTGCATCCATTATTTTAATGACATTTCCTTTGTCGTCGGAAACATACAAAATAAACCAAACAAGGAAGGAATTGATAAGTATCAGCTTTACATATTCTGTTCTAAAACGCGTACTTCAGCCAACGAAACGAAGAGCATCGTAAACATGTTTAAAATTTCCGTTCAATTGAATAAATAATTTCCCAATTCCTTTAATTTATTTCCTTTTAATATTGTATTCTACCGACAAAGTAAGTTCAATTCATTTAAAAATTATTATTAGAAAATATTTAATTAAAATGGCTAAATATTTATTTTAGTAAGAATGTAAAACGCGCATGGCGATCGAAAACTCAGTTCCTCTTTGTTCATTATAAACATAATAATGAATATTGCTTAGAAATTTTGGTATAATTTTAATTAGTTGCTCAAAGGAAATAAGCGGAATGTTTGCGAAATAAAATAAATTTCTTGATAACGAAAAGCACGCTGCAAAGAAATATTTTATTCAATTATGTTATTTAAAAAGTATACAAAATTCATTAAATAAATAACATCGATTTCTTTTAATTATTTTGAAAGAGGGTTGTTGTGCATAAAACCTTATCGATTTTAGTTTGTTAAGGAATTGAAAAGATGATTATTTTTAATTGGATATACACATATAAATAAGGTCTCCCCAATTTATACATACCAAATCCACTACGTCTAAGAAGGCATAGGTTGAACTTTTGTTTTTTAGAAATATTTTTCTGTTGAAAGAGCAAAAGTATATATATATATATATATATATATATACTAGCTGGTATACCCGTTCTTCGCACGGGTGAACTGAAAAATTAAACAACACAGATTGAAGGATAAAGAAGTTTTTAATGAGTTAATTTTAAGTGAATTGCAAATTAAACAAAAAAAGCTTTTCGCATATCTCAGCTGAAGAAAAAAATACCTTTGTTAAATTTTAAGTCTGTAGATCTAATATCTGATAAAAAGGATTTTTTTTACATTTAAAACTCCCCATAACACTCTTGAGGGTCGATTTTTGAAAATACCTCCCTAAGCTGATCTCTGCTCAGCAAAAGTAACACATCGTTTAAAGTTTTGTGACGCTTAAAATATTGTAAATAATTTATATCTGAAAGTGTCATATATTAATATACTTTCTGTTGAATTTATTTTATGTTAAAATTGTAATACTCGCAAGCAACGACGTTGCTTAAAGAACAATGGCGATTCAAGGAAAAACATAGCAAAATGTTGACGATAAAGTTAAGTTGGTAAATGTCTAGCTACTTTCATAGCTCAAACTTTATTACAGCTTCGTAAGACCCGCCGTGTAGGGGAACGATGCACGTTAATGCTTTATCTACCGCATTAGGATTTACTGCATTTTTTTATGCAATATTTTTTAGGTTACTACATTGAAAATTAAGGGACATACATAAACAAAATACTCCACTTTGGGAAATTTAATCGGTTAGAGCTAATAAATTAATTAAAGATATTCCACTGTAAAATTAATTATATACAACGTTCACTTAAAATAAATAGTCAGCTCATTTTCTAAGGTCTCCATAAACATACAAAAACATAAGAATCTTAAATTTTGCCTTAACTGTTTTTTGGGACAAAAATGATAATCTTTGCAATCCGCTGAAAACGCCGTCAGCTGAAAATGCAATATCTGCTACAAAACTATTTGCCTTTCCCGCTAAAATACTCATCATAGAACCCGTGCTGTCATATATCTTGGAAGAGTGGATTTCAAAGAATATTCCAGCTAAGTATAGGTAGAATATTCCTGCTTAAATTGGTGTGGCGTGGTAGTTAGGAGAAGGGGGTGGCAGCTCAGGTGTCGTCCACGTCACTTGACCATGGTTCAAAATTACGTGGTCCGTCGCCAATAGCCCTCGTATAGCTGAACAGTGCGACTTTAATATTCACTCACTCCAAAAAATACAGTACAGTAGTTATAATTTTTTTATACTTAAAAATGCAATATCTGCCTATTCAATTAAAATTACAGCATTATAATTAACTACTAACCACACAAACAAATTTTGAAAATTTCTTCAAATTATGTAGTGCGAAAGTGAAAGTTTATTTAGACAGACAACAAATGTGTCTTATATGTATATAGATTTGTTTGAATTCTTGTGTATTATTACTTTTGTAAGCCTCGTGACATACTTTATGGTGTACCAGTCTTTTAAAGCTCACTGAGCCTCAGCAACATTTAGCTGGGTATAGCTAGTTATAGCATAAAATTAAACCTTAAAAAGATATCAAAAACAAAAGACGGCTCAATATTTTGAATACATCAGTATATACATTTTCGTACAAAAACATATATATATATATATATATTGTAAAATATTTATTTTACTACTTGCATTTCAGACAAACATCAAACAAATTTTAAAAATTGTCAAAAATAGATAAAGAAAACATATTTAAGAAAAATACCACTGATTGATTTTGCCAAAGACATCGCAATATGTAAAAAAAAATATTTGCAGTACATAATAACCAAAAAAAAAAAAGAAATGTAAGTACTAAAAAATATAAAAAAAACAAAAATTATATACTGAATTAATTAAGGATTACTAGAGGGTAAGACAAAACAGGCTAAGATAATACTCATAATATTAATTTCATAAGATGATGATTTTGAAATCACGCCAAATTGGTGCTGTGACCAGTCTAATGTTATAGCAATGTACAGAATTAAAGGTACTTATGTATTATCGCAACCAATTGGTGACATTATACAAAATGAAGCACATGATTGCCAATTCAATGCATACAAAGTTGGGATTACCAAAATATATATCCCAAGCATAGAAATAAATTGAAAAATGAAGTACAATACTAACATTAAAACAGACATAAAAAGAACTGAACTAACTTTATCAATGTAAAATCATAATTTGAAAAAATAAGGTACTTACATATAACCGCAACCTATTGGCGATATATGAAACGAAACACGACTCGCAATTCAGCATATATATGACATGCGAAATCGGAGATGCCAACTTGGCAAGTTATTTTGAACGTTGCGATTGTTAGGATAGTAGATAGTTCCAAAAATAATTTATCTCACGACTACCTGCTTCCTCAACAGGTATTTAAGCCATTTGTCTGTTTTGCTCATTATCTGATGTCTATTGCAGTTTGATATGTAATTACTACCAACACTGCTTTTGCTTGGGCAGTATGATTACCCAAGTTTGATTTTCTGCAAGGCTATTTTATGCACTGAAGCCAATAGTATACTCTTAAAGATTAAAATAAATACACATGAAATTGCAAAGAACCATATTATTTGATCAAGTGTAGTATAGGGGGCCTACTTGGCGCAGTCCTTTATTTCGGTGACTAAAGTGGTCGCCAAGGTACTTTTTTCGGTATTATTTATTTTAGAAAGAATTCGATATCTCACCATGACATTTAGATAAAAATCGAAAAATCCGAAGAAAAATCGCCAAATCCAAAGTGTAGTATAGGGGGCTATACTACACTTGAACCGAACTGAAATATAGCCCTTATCAATGAGAAGTTTTAGTTTGTCAAAATTATAATCTTCGCATTCTAAAGAAAGAAATAATTAAGTTGTAATTTGTAAGCAAACTCACACACATAAACATCCCGCGATAATACCTAAATGTGGCCAAAACAAAATTTTAGTTGTTAAAAGAATAATCCTTAAAAAAATGATTTATTCGAAAAATAATCCTAATTAAATATCATAGAATAGAAAAATTGAATAAATATAGCTATAGTAAAAATATGTAATAATCTTGAAAAACAGCGTGTAAAGTATAAATTTTCCACTTAGTGAAAAACGTGACATCATATGACGTCATAACACGGGAAAATCATTTAAAAATTAAATTTTAAAAAAAATTAGAAAGAATTACAAACTTGAAACCTATTTAAGAACCTTCCCCATGTAATTTTGTTTATGTGTACCAAATTTCTCGTTATTTGGTTGCTTGGATCTTGAGATATAAGGGAACAGACAGACAACAAATGCGTCTTATATAAAGATATATATATATATATATATATATATATATATATATATATATATATATATATATATATATAATATACAAAAACACAAACAATTTTTCTATGCACATATAATCTTTGTAAATAAAGTAGAAAATCAAAAAAATAAATTATGCATTATTATTTTACCAATGCGAATTATAATGAAATTAATCCGCGATCATTTACGTAGTGAGACACAAGACTCATTAAATTGAAATCTGAAAAACTTTTAAATATTTAATTTATTAACACAGAAAGTAATATAAAAAATTAAAAGTCTTTTTCTACGTAGGTCAGTAATTTTTTTATTGTTTTTAATTTTTTTATTAAATATTTACAATTAATATCTCAGCATGTATATGCATATCATATATAATCACAATATTAAGTGGAAAAACGCCTTTTAAATTAACATTAAAAACTGTTTGGCCACATTAAATGTGTAATTACATTTTTTTAATAAAAGTTGAAAATTTTGGTAAGATGTTTTCTTGAAACCAGTGAAAAAGTAATTCTGACATCCTTTATTCAGGTTAAGTCAAATTTTCATCACGAATTTAATAAAAGCCGTTTTATCCAAAAGTGCTGTCTTTTAGAGGAATAATATTGAATTAAATATATATCTTAAACTATAATTAACTAATTTAATTTAATTACTGTTTCAATATTTGAATAAAATTGTATTATTATCAAGTGTCCTCCACTACAAGTTTTAAAAATGTATTTTAACTTAAGTTGATGAAAAAAAGTGTTATAATAATGGTAGAAAATTTGAACACGATATGTAAATGTATATAGGTATCAACTTCTAGTAAGAATTGGGGCCGCGGTAGCCGAGTGGTATAGGTATCGGACCGTGGCTTGCTTTGTCACGGGTTCGAGCCCAGCACCACTAAAGACCCGCCGTGTAGGGCAGCGATGCACGTTAAATCTGTCGAGAGCTGAAACGTCCTCCCGTTGGCGTGGTGTGGTAGTTAGGAGAGGGGGTGCCAGCTCAGGTGTCGTCCACGTCACTTGACCATGGTTCAGAATTACGTGGTCCGTCGCCAAAAGCCCTCGTGTAGCTGAACAGTGCGACGTTAATATTCAATCAATCAATCTAGTAAGAATTGTAAAACAAACAGTTCAAGTTCCCAACTAAATATATTATTCCAACATTCTATCGTACAAACATCTTAAGAAACCGGCAAAATTATAATCTCGCAATCTTTCGCATGAGCAAATCACGTAAATTTATATATTAACCTTCCGTTAGGCATGCGAATTTCTCAGATTCATAATGAAAATAGTTTTGGTGCTGCGTTCACACGGTCTTCTTCTATCTGCCTTTCGTCACTCATCATAGGATTCAATGTCATGGACGAGGGTGATTTCTTCATATTTCGTCGCTGGGGTCATTGAATCTTATTGATGCAGCGCTCCCAACAAACCCAGTTTTTATATTGTTTTATTTCGTTAATTTTGATTATTTTTAATTGTAAAACAGTGTAGTTTCCAGTTTTATTCGAAAATAATTTGAAACAAGTATTTTGTAATATCTGTATGTTTGTTTTTTGTTTGTGGGAGTTTAGATACCTGTGAGGTATACCACGAGCCTAGCCAGTGACAATATTTTATTCAATCCTCAATGTGGCTGGAATAAACTCCTAAAAAATCTATACGGGAATAAAAATCACTCATATATCTCGAACTCCCACTCACATATCTCGAAAAACTAGGTCTCAAACTTTTCAAATAGTATCTGCGTAGTCGACCTGAGTTCATACCTCGCTCATTTTGACTCAGGATTGAAGAAATATCTGACATACAACGTCCCATTCTAGACGAGAAGCTAAAAGAAATATCACCAGGAAATTGGATAAGAATGTACTGTTTCCTCTTGTCAGGACATCAAAAAAATATTATTATTATTTTATGTACTTGGTGTTTCTAAAAGAAAATTGGAGTTTTAACGCTTTATTTATTCATTACATATAACATATTAGTACGACTCTTACATCAAATGAAAGAACAATTGGAACAATTTTGTTTGCGGCCATGTGTGTGCAAAACGTATGCTAATTTACCCCTTTCTTGTCGATCAACGCGCTAGTAGAAAAATGGCGACTAGTAAACGGAAAGCGTTTTTTGTTCTTCAGTTTGCAAACACAGAATCTACTATTACTGTGCAATGGGCGTTCCGTATTAGGTTCGATTGTCACCCTCCAAATGATAATAACATTCTTAGTTCGTATCATCAATTTGAAACTACTGCCTGTGTCTTTGTAAAGGGAAAAGTATGAGACGACCAAGACTGTAAATGGTTCTGTCTATCTTGATGCTCTACAACTAAGACTATTTCCTCAATTGGAAGAAAGCGAACCAAATAACTTCATTTGTCAGCAAGATGGTGCATCGCCTCAGTGGCATCTCTCAGTACTCGATTGATTAAATATCACTATCCAAAGGATTGGCCGCAAAAACTTGTTTCTGAAATCCTTTCCCCCTTTTAAGGTTTAACATCTTGAAAGATAATGAGGGACGGAGCAAGCAACACAGCAAGAGTTTTATGGCTCGCAGAGAACCCGTGTTTTGACCCTGGGGCAATCGTAAAAATCGGGGAGAAATTTCTTTAGAACCCAAGAAGTGTTTGTTTGCTAGCTTGTATTTTAAAAGTTTCCAAAAGTCCCAACGCATAAGTAAAATATGTTACAATTCCCTTTTGGTTTCATATTAATTTCAAACTGTAACAAGTTGGGGCGTGTCGGGGCAATCTGCTATTTTATATAGTTAGACAAATTATCTTTTTTTAAGTATATTCTTTCGCTTCATTTTTCTTATTTTAATCAAAGCTTTCAGTTTTTGAAACATGATTATTTTATTATAAGATACCGAACAAATTAATAAAACACCAAACTCTTTAAAATTTGGAACCTTTTCAATTTTGAAACCATTAAAAATGAATAAATTTAAACTTCATCAAATCATTTGAAACATTTTCTTACACTTTGATAAAAATAACGAAAAAAAAACTAATTAAGATTTATTAGTTTTTTTTTTTAGATTTCAAAGCCCAATTGTTCAGGGAAGTTTAAATACAGTGCCTAGTTATATATTCTTAAAATACACCGAATTATATTTGAATTTTAAGTGCTTGAACTTCAGTTTACATCAAAGACAACATGAATGAAGATTTTCACACATTTTTTTATAACTTGAATGTTTGAATAAATGGTAATCAAAAATATACGGAAACATTTACAGTAGACATTTATACATATAAATAAACATAAAAATCAATTTTAAATTCGAGCTATTGAAAAAAATTCGAGTTATATATTGTTCAAAAATATCTATTTATACAAAATATCTCAACATTTATCTTTTTTAAAGGCTAACTGAATAAGTAATTAAAATCTGGATATTTTTTGAAATCTCGACCTTATAAAGCTAGAAATTTTATGTTAGAAATTCCATTTCAAATTTCGAAAGAAAAAGGCATCGCGCAGTTAAAAATTATTTACCATAAGTTTTAGCAATTCTTTGAGTATAATAATATAGCTTATTTGGTATCTTTTAATATATTTCGAAGATTTCATACAATTCAGTTGAAAACCGCATGCTAAGAGCAAAAAATATACTAAAAAATTGATGAATATACAATTACAATAAATTTTTACATAGAAGCAAAACTCAGAAGCTAAAGCGTAGGAATAAGAAATTTTGATTATATCTGAAGTAGTTTTCGAAATCTTTATTTTAAAATTCAGAAAATTTGTGTACGTTATGTTATACTTAATATTAATTAAATGGTTAAAATAATGTGTTAATATTAGTCATGTAATCGTTTGATGACACATCCATATTCTAATAAAAATTATCATGGTCATTGATGCGAATGTCAAGAATTTTATGTAATTTTAAATTCAGACATTAAGATATTGATGTAGAAAATATAAAACGACCATCTAAAATACATGAAAAATGCAGTCTACTATAAAATGATCTGGACAAACAAAATCCGGCATTTTCACTTACTATGGCAGAGCCGGCTTAGTCACGGGTGATCTGGAAAAACAGAGACAGAACCGCTGTTTTGATGGATGCCGCTCTAGCTTTTAAAGCTCCCAGGAAAAATTTTATATATATATAAATTACAAATGCAAAAATAAATCTTGTAATTTTCCATACATTTTTATAACAACGAATTGTGGAATTGGCTTCCAATACATTGTTGTGTTTGGCAATATCTAAGGTAACTAAACCTTATTTTAGATAGATTTGTACTACTTTTTCGTAACCGTATTCCTTTTAAAATTAATTCGTGCAGCCGAAATACACCTTTTGTACCCTTAAAAATTTATGTAAACTATAACGGTTAATTTTAATTTATGCAACTTGTGATATGTTCATAATTAACCATTTCCGTCTAAACAGTTTACATGAAAAAAAAAGTTTGGACTCCCTCATTCATTAGGGATTTATATAAGATTCTAACATTAACTTTTATTTTTCACCGAATAGGATCAAGTGGTACTTCCACACCACAGGTCTGGGGTTCTCTATTAACGGGCTGCTAAGGTCGACTCTGCCTTTCATCCCCGTTAAATTGGGTCGATAAATGAGTACCAAGCTTGATTCGGGTCTTAAACACTGAAGGTCTCTCTTCAGACAGACCACCAAATCGGGACATCTGTTCATGCACCTCAGCGTCCAATGGTCACGTGTATTATGATGGGCACAGTAGTTCCTGGCCCTCATGGATTTTTGTGTTTCTGAGTTTGAGTCTTAAGTTTGAGGATTACCTCACTTTGGGAATACCTCTTAGATAAACATGTATTTCCACTCATTTGCAATTAAACATTTTTCTTTCAATTACGTTTATTTCAGAAGGAAGTTTGATTTTTCAAATGTATTTGCTTAATAACATGTATATTTGTGTATTATATTAAACATTTTATCAATCCAAAATTACATGTTTTTAGCTCCTCTAAAAGCTTTTAGAATTCTACGACTGATCTTACAATCCATATACGTTTTATAGTAGTGTATTTAAAAATGATAAAGACATTTTTACGACTGTGTGAGCTTTTATGCCTCGTTTATAAATATAAAAAATTGCATTCAGCTACAGTTTTTAAAATGTACTGAAATAATTGAAGGAATAGGATATTTACATATTATGAATATTTTTGACTGCAGTAAGATATATTTATATTTCAGTTTCTTTACAATTTGAATAAAAGTTGTAAGCCATTTTGCGAATAGTTTAAAATTGAGTATAAACACATAGGCTGTTTAATATTGTAAAGTGTTTTACTTTGATACCAGCACACATTAAAATAAGGCTCATTTGCAGTTATATGATCAGCTTCAGTGATACTTAAATTTTCAAAAATAGTCTACACGTACGAAAACATTCTTTCACAACTGCACACCACATCTCTCATACTATATCTTCCCTACAGCAGGAAATATTTGTGTATACTGAAAAATTTAATACAGGATACATTTCCAAGTGTTAAATTTGTTTTTAAAATTTGGTATGAATACATTGTGGAACTGTCGGTTAACTTCAATGAACAAAATTGTTTTAAGTGTACTGTTTTGAAAGACAAGATTAATTAGGGAGAACTTTTTCTCACAATAGAATTTTTAATGACTGAATTGTGTGAAAAATGTAACTATCGATGTGTGACATTTTCCTTGTAATAAAAGAAACAGAAAAGATAAGAAATTTAACTTGAGTAGAAAATGGTTAGAAGTACTGTCATGCGCATTTGAAGAATTATATCCCCCATTAAAATTAAAAATTATTGACTGACCGTGTGTTATGTCCCTCACAAATGCCGATGTAGAAAAGGAATTTTCTTTAATACAAGAAGTTCGAAAAAGAGAACACTAGGAAGGAAAATTTAAATTTTTTCGAAAAATATTCAGTTAACATAAAAATATCTTTTATATGATTTTAACTAAAATAAATTAAAAGTATTGAAATCCTTTTTTATGCTATTTTAAATTAAAAATATAACTGAATAGAAAGATCGGTTTTATTTCATAAATATAATCATCGTATGTAATATTTATTGTGTTATTGTTTAAAAATGAGATAGGGCCTTTGCTCCTTTTACCTCATTACTTTTTTTAAAAAACAGGAAAGTGAGACGAGTTTTCTTACTCTCATATTCTATAATGAATACAGGATGGTTTTTTTCTGGTTCAATTTGCAATACCAAAATATATATATATATATATATATATATATATATATATATATATATATATATTAATTTTTAAAAAATGACAGAAAAATAAATTTTCTTTGAAAGAAAATATAATTATTTTTCAACTTCTAACATACTATTTATTTCATTTTTTCCTCTTTTTTTTTTTTACCTTTAATTTTTTTTTAACTTTACTGTGACTGAACATATAGGAGAAAGAAAACACCGAATTCCACTACGCTTTCAAAAGTCAAAAAGACGCCTAGGGCAACTAAACAGCTAGCTGTAAACGATTGATCTCTTGGTTCTTACTTTACAAAGAAACCGAACTGGGTCGTAAAATTGTCCCCGTTCGACCTCCCAAGTTCTAAAGGGAAAGGAAAAGTATGTTGCATTTTTGAAGGGAATCGCAAAATAAGAGTTAAACGCTTTCAGGAATATCTTTTCAGGAGGAAGGTATCCAGTTAGAGGGTTAAATACTATCAAAAAATAAGTAAATAAACCAGAAAGTTAGTTCTTAACGATTAACCTCGCAAGTTAGTCTGCTACAATCAAATCAAAATCTTTGCAATTACTAAAAAGGATTAATCTGACATTCATGGGTAAGTCCTTCAAAGTTAAAATGAGATTCTTAACTCTTTTCTCTCTTTCTCACTTTCTCTCTCTCTAGCAACTGAGGGCCGCGGTAACCGAGTGGTATAAGTATCGGATCGTGACTTGCTTGGTCACGATTTCGATCCCAGTACCACCGCCGTGTAGGGCAGCGATGTACGTTAAATCTGTCGAGAGCTGAAACGTCCTCCCGTTGGTGTGGTGTGGTGTGGTAGTTAGGAGAGGGGGATGCCAGCTCAGGTGTCGTCCACGTCACTTGAACATGGTTCAAAATTACGTGTTCCGACGCCAAAAGCCCTCGTGTAGCTGAACAGTGCGACGTTAATATTCAATCAATCAATCTCTAGCAACTGAATCGTTAAGAAAAACGGGTTCGCAGAACGTTAGCATCGAGTACGTTCATTCTCCCGGCTTCACATTAATATATTTAAGTATATTTATATAAGTAAACATTTCACACACTTTGCTTGTTATTAAAAGGGGAAATGAGTAGAAAAATTTTATTTACAGTGTTTATGGGATTATTCTTTTAATGCAAAAATCAATGTGTGTGTGTGTACCTGTTGATACCTTTAGTAAAACTCCAGTTTAAATGAGAACATTTTAATAATTTATTTCTTGATTAATCTTCCTGTTCGCATTCGATAATGATATGAATATTTTTGCTGTATAAAATGGTTGAAAAAAACTTTTTAAAAAAAAAGGGGATGATAAAACCAATTACTTTTTCCATTCCTTACATCGGTATTTTAAAGAAAAAAAAATATTTTTTTCTCTCATATTGGTTGTTCTTGAACTTTAATAATTTTCCTTCTAAAGAATGAAAGTTATAAAAAAGACCTTCACCTACTTTAATCTTTCTAATGGTTTTCAAAAAATAAAGGGGTGTGCAAAAGAACAAGGGTAGTTTGGTGTTATTAAGTTCTTTTTTTTATTCTTTATTGATTTTTTTACTCGTAGTGACTTAACTTTTTGATTCTACGTTCAGGCATTTTGTTTTATCGGTATAGAGAAGAGCGTAACATTTTTTCTCGTGGAATGGGGATAAAAAAGATATCGCCTCAAATTACTTTTCGGGAATAACTTTACATTTTATTTTGAAAAGGGATTAAATATTTAACATTTTACTTTACGCTTAAGTTTTTATCTGATCCTGCATTTTTTCGCTTTCTTTCGGAAGCTTCTAAAGTTTCTCAAATTTCGTGGGCAGTTACCAATTTAACAAACCTAGTTTTAAGAAGTGATTTCTTTTTATTTTGAAAAATGAAATTGTCCAATTACCTTTTTTTTGTAAGAATTATCTCATTACTCATCCTGAAACTCTCTTTTTATTAAATATTTTACACATGATAGTACTATAAAAATTATTATAAGTTAACAAAAGGAAATTGAAATTATTTTCTTTTTATTTTAACTTTGAATCTTTATTTTTGATTTGTTTGTTATTTTTAAAATATCCTTCTAATGAAATGATTATGTACTAGGGTTGGGGTAAAAGTCTTGGCAACTATTTTTTTCCTGAAGATACCAGTCCTGTTGGAAAATGTGGCATGTACAAACGAAAGGACACGCTACATGGGGGGATACTGAATAGCACTGAAATATCATAACACACTAATTTATTACGGTAGTATACAGGGCAATATGTCCTTCATGGTACAAAAGAATGACAACACAGTACACATAAAGTTGACATGACAAACCTGGGCCTAAAGACCTACAATGTTGTCCCATGCTACTGTCACCACACACTGCCAACGATGTAGGAGGCTCTGGATATCATCAGCCTCAGCATTTGCTGCACCATGAGTGAATCGTCTCGAATGTTACTCATCACAGTTTGACACACGTCCTTGCTGTAATTTTCCTGCCAACCGCTCTACTGTACGGTATGGTATGGCCTTATTCTCAAAGGCTTCCACTATTTCATTGTGGCATTCCATCGCATTTTTTCTTTGGAGAACGGCTATTTTGATGCGAGCGTGCTGCTCAACACGGGTTACTTCCAATTCTCACGACACTCAACAAATGACTGATTTCACAGACCTCGCTGAGCTACTACCAGCTATCACAGAGCAATATCTTGTTCTGCAACACAATAAGCCTGCAGAGCCTCCACACGACACATATGCGTTTGAGATCCGTTCACATATCTACAAGCAAAAAAATACTTGACTTGACTGATGCCCCAACACTCGTAATTTAAGTGCTTTTTACGTCTGCATTAATAATTATAATCTCATTTTTATTATAAATAAATTACAATCTAAGCCTGAGGAGTTGGAAAAATTAAGAAACTCTGAACATATTGGAACAGCAAATTACTATTAACCCTCTAAGTGGATACCTTCCTACTGAAAAGTTATTCCGAAAGCGTTTTACTCTTATTTTGCTATTCCCTTCAAAAATTCAACATACTTCAATTCTTTCCCCCTTTTAAAACTTGGGAGGTCGAAAGGGGACAACTTTATGACTTAGTTCGGCGTCTTTAATCAGTGAGAACCAGGATAGTAATCGTTTACAGCTAGCTGTTAAGTTGCCTTGGGCAATCTTGTATGAAAACCGTAGTTCTACTCTGTCGTTTTTCCCATGGATTCAGTCACAGTAAAATTAAAACAAAACCTAGGGTAAAAAAAACATGAAATAAATGGCGTGTTAAAAGTTGAAAAATAGTTATATTTTCTTCAAAGGAAATTTATTTTTCTGTCATTTTTTAAAAATTAAATATATATATATATATATATATATATATATATATATATATATATATATATATATATATATATATATATATATATATATATTTGGTATTGCGATTTTGAACCAGAAAAAAACCATCCTGTATTCATTTTTGAATATGAGAGTAAGAAAACGCGCTCACTTTCATGTTTTTTAAAAAAGTTATGAGGTAAAAAGAGTAAAGGCCCTATCTTTTTTTGAAAACAATAAGACAATAAATGGTGTATATTTATGAAATAAAACAGATCTTTCTCTATTCAATTATATTTTTAATTTAGAATAACATAAAAAATGATTTCAATACTTTTAATTTATTTAAATTTAAATCATATAAATGATATGTTTATGTTAACTGAATATTTTTCGGAAAATATCTAAACTTTCATTCCTAGTGCTCTCCTTTTCGAACACCTTGTATTAAGTAAAAATATCTTTTCTACATCGGCATTTGTGATGGACATAACACACATTCAGTCAATAATTTTTAATTTTAATGGGGAATATACTTCTTCAAATGCGCATGACAGTACATCTAACCATTTTCTACTCAAGTTAAATTTCTTATCTTTCTGTTTCTTTTATTAAAAGGAAAAATGTCACACATCGATAACTACATTTTCACACAATTCAGTCATTAAAAATTCTAATGTGAGAAAAGTTCTCCCTAATTAATCTTGTCTTTCAAAACAGTACACTTAAAACAATTTTGTTCAGTGAAATTAACCGACAGTTCCACAATGTATTCATACCAAATTTTAAAAACAAATTTAACACTTGGAAATGTATCCTGTATTAAATTTTTCAGTATACACAAATACTTCCTGCTGTAGGGAAGATATAGTATGAGATGTGGTGTGCGGTTGTGAAAGAATGTTTTCGTACGTGTAGACAATTTTTGAAAATTTAAATATCACTGAAGCTGATCATATAACTGCAAATGAGCCTTATTTTAATGTGTGCTGGTATCAAAGTAAAACACTTTACAATATTAAACAGCCTATGGGTTTATACTCAATATCAAACTATTTACAAAAAGGCTTACAACTCCTATTCAAATTGTAAAGAAACTGAAATATAAATATATCTTACTGCAGTCAAAAATATTCATAATATGTAAGTATCCTATTTCCCCACTTTTTTCTGTAAATTTTGAAAACTGTAGCTGAATGCAATTTTTTATATTTATAAACGAGACATAATAGCTCACACAGTCGTAAAAATGTCTTTATCATTTTTAAATATACTACTATAAAACGTATATGGATTGTAAGATCAGTTGTAAAATCCTAAAAGCTTTTAGAGGAGCTAAAAACATGTAATTTTGGATTGATCAAATTTTTAATATAATACAAAAATATACATGTTATTAAGCAAATACATTTGAAAAATCAAACTTCCTTCTGAAATAAACGTAATTGAAAGAAAAATGTTTAATTGCAAATGAGGGGAAATACATGTTTATCTAAGGGGTATCCCCAAAGTTAGGTAATCCTCAAACTTAAAACTCAAACTCAGTAGCACAACAATCCATGAGGGCCAGGAACTACTGTGCCCATCATAATACACGTGACCGTTGGACGCTGAGGTGCATGAACAGATGTCCCGATTTGGTGGTCTGTCTGAAGAGAGACCTTCAGTGTTTAAGACCCGAAGCAAGCTTTATACTCATTTATCGACCCAATGTAGCAGGATAGAACCCCAGACCTGTGGTGTGGAAGCACTATACACTACCACTCGATCCTATTCGGTGAAAAATAAAATTTAATGTTAGAATCTTATAGAAATCCCTAATGAATGAGAGGGAGTCCAAACTTTTTTTTTTCATGTAAACTGTTTAGACGGAAATGGTTAATTATGAGCATTTCACAACTTTCATAAATTAAAATTAACGGTTATAGTTTACATAAATTTTTTAGTGTGCAAAAGTGTATTTCGGCTGCACGAATTAATTTTAAAAGGAATACGGTTACGAATAAGTAGTACAAATGTATCTAAAATAAGGTTTATTTATCTTAGATATTGTCAAACACAACAATGTATTGGAAGCCAATTCCACAATTCGTTGTTATAAAAATGTATGAAAAAAATTACAAGATTTATTTTTGCATTTGTAATTTATATATATATAATTTTTCCTGGGAACTTTAAAAGCTAAAGCGGCACCCATCAAAACCGCGGTTCTCTCTCTGTTTTTTCAGATCGCCCCTGACTAAGCCGGCTCTGCCATAGTAAGTGAAAATGTCGGATTTTGTTTGTCAAGATCATTTTATAGCAGACTGCATTTTTCATGTATTTTAGATGGTCGTTTTATATTTTCTACATCAATATCTTAAGGGGTCATATACCTTTTAAATATTCCGGGAAATCGATTTTTTTATTATTTTATTTTATAGATTAAACTTTTCTGAGTGTTCTAAAAGAAACCGCATGCAGATATTCCCAAACGAACGGACGTTATTAACAAAATAAAAAGAGTAGAAAAGGTGATTTAAAGATTGTTTACATTTTGGCTCCAGGGTGACAGCTGTAATGTCGCTGGTGACAGCTGCGTTTCTCTGTTTCTAATATTTTCATTCTAATTATTATCAAATGCTTGAATCTAAGCCTCAAATATTATTATTGTTGTTCTGAATATTAACTACAACTTCTTCTAACTTTATAAACTTCTACTTTGTTTTGATAAAGTGAATCTTGAATTTATACTCGCTCGTTTTTGATTTTCATACCGTATCTTATTCTAAGATAAGTTTTAGGAAAAGTATTATTTTTTTATAAACTTTTGAAGAATGAATTCGACTGAATCTGCTAAAAGACCATCTGGTAAACGTCCTAAGAAAAGGAAGTTTACTGGTAATATGCATACGAGATGCAAAGCTGTACACAGTGTGTATGAATCACTAAACAACAGTGCATCTGGAAAAAAGATTCGGCTGCAAGATGTTGATTCATCTTTTATTGAACATGATGACGGTTTTGATGGCTATAGAGTGTTTGATAAAACTATCATGTTTACAAACATTCAAAACTTTGCTTCTTGCAAAAAATGTGGTGATATTAAACTATCAGAAAAATGTGTTAGAGGTTTGTCTAGTGTTTTTTCGATTGAATGCAAGAACTGTAAAGACTTGTGTTTGTTTAGAAATTCAAAAATGCTGGGTAAAAGAAAAAATATTCTAGAAATAAACAGACGTTTTGTATACGCAATGAGGACAATTGGACAGGGTCATGCAGCAATGACAACTTTCTGTGGTGTCATGGACTTTCCTCCTCCAGTTGCTGAAAAATACTATAATAACATTATAAACAAACTACAGTTGTGTAGTAAAGAAGTTGCAGAAGCTTCAATGCAAAGTGCAGCTTTGGAAGAGGTAACTTTGACCAATTCTTCCGATATAATAATTAGTGGAGATGGAACGTGGAAAACCCGTGGCTATTCTTCTCGTGTTGGTGTGTGTGATGTTATAGGAGACAAAACAGGAAAGTGTATTGATGAGGAAGTGATGTCTTCTTTCTGTAAAGGATGTGATTCTTTGAAACGAAGAAAATGGTCACCTGCTTACAAAAAGTGGAAAATTCTCCACGTTAAAGAATGTTTGAAGAACCACAATAGTTCAGCTGGCATGATGGAGACTGTGGGAGTGATTCGTATATTTCAGCATTCATTAAGTCATCGTTCTGTGAGATATACATCTTGCATCGAGAATGGCGATTCGAAAACATTCTCATCTATTACTGCATCCAATCCGTATGGAGAAGATATCACAGTTTCAAAAATTGAATGTGTTGGACATGTTCAAAAAAGAATGGGATCTCGTTTACGAATATTAAAACAAATGGGCTCCAAACTCAGTGATGGGAAGTCGATTGGGGGAAAGGGAAGGTTGACCGACAGAATGATCGACTTGGTTACAACGTACTATTGAAATGCAATCCGACATAATAAAACATGCCTGTCAGACATGCGAAAAGCTGTTTGGGCTGTATATTTCCATATATGTTCAAGCGACGAAGAACCATTGCACAGTTTTTGTCCCGTAGGTCCTAATTCTTGGTGTAAATATCAAAATCGAGTAGTAGAGGACAGTGTGGAAACTTTTAGACACAGTAACAAATTGATAGTGGCAGTAATGGATGCCATAAAACCTGTGTTTAATGATCTATCACAACCTAAACTTCTACAAAAATGTCTAGGGGGTAAAACCCAAAATAATAATGAATCCATTAACTCATTAATATGGAAATTATGCCCAAAAACTTTAGGTTGTGGTAGAAAGATTGTTGATATATCTACAAATGAGGCAATTGTCATTTTTAATGATGGCAATCAAGGCAGACTAAAAATTATGCAATCTCTTGGTCTGACTGTTGGCCAATTTGCACATAAATTTGTTACACTTCTGTAGATATAAAAAGAATTCAGACTGCAGAAGTACATTTTAATCTCCGCACAAAAGAAGTACGACAGGCTAAAAGAATGCAATTTAAAACTACTTGTAAGAAATTAACTGAAAAAGAGGGAACATCATATGCATGTGGCGAATTTTAGCCTTTTAGAATCAGTAATACACTGCATTCATATCACAAATTATTTAATATTTATGATAAGTAGTTGTTAATTAAGGTATTTATTGTTTTTAAGTAATATTTATAAATTTTTAACTTTATTTTGGAGAAATGAATCACTTTGTTGCATTTTGATTATTTTGTAGCTTTTGATATTGTTTCGATGCTTGTACTGCATGGGTACAATATATGTTTTTAGTTATAATAATTTTAATAAATTGAAGTTTATTGATTAAAAAAACTTCATATTAGTTTTAATTTAAATTTAGTTGTTGTTTGAGTAACCAGAATAATATATATATAAAACTGTGGTAAATTTTACGTTTGCTGTCAATTTTCTCAGAACGTCATTTTTACTCATTACGCGAATGATATTTTCAAAACCGTTTCATGGAAAATGATAAAATTTTTACTGGAGATTCTGATCATATCTGTACTTAAAATAACGAACCAGTTTGAATTTTTAATGAAAAAATTTAAAATTACAATTATAAAATAGCAAAATATTTTTTAAAGTTAAATTTTAATTTGTTATAGTTTATTAAAAATTTTAAATGAGTGTTTCATGCTTCGTCATTTTAAAGATAACACAATTTCCAACTCTGAGCAAAAATTTCATCAAAAAATTCTGGTAACATTTTTTATAAAGCTGCGCGTAATGCATATCACTTGCGAAAAGAAAACAAAAATTTCTTTTTGTAATTATCTAATTAAAAATTTATCCTAATTAGCACTGTGTTTGTTGGTTATGTTTTAAGTAAAGTAATATGTATTTGTTTATTCCTCCAAAATTTACATTCCAGGAAACAATAATAAAAAAATTATAGAGCTTTAAAGAGCTCACTATTTTTAACCATTTTCAACTTTTTAAAAGGTATGTGACCTCTTAATGTCTGAATTTAAAATTACATAAAATTCTTGACATTCGCATCACTGACCATTATAACTTTTATTAGTATATGAATGTGTCATCACACGATTACATGACTGTTATTTTAACATTTTATTTTAACCATTTAATTAAAATTAAGTATAACACATAACGCACACAAATTTTCTGAACTTTAAAATAAATATTTCGAAAACTACTTCAGATATACATAAAATTTTTCATTCCTACGCTTTAGCTTCTCAGTTTTGCTTCTATGTAAAACTTTATTGTATATTCGTCGGTTTTGTTTAGTATATTTGTTGCTCTTAGCATGCATTTTTCAACTGAATTGTATGAAACCTTCGAAATACATTAAAAAATACCAAAGAAGCTATATAATAAAATTTGAAATTTATATTATACTCAAAGAGTTGCTAGAACTTACGGTAAATAATTTTTAACTTTGCGATACATTTTTTTTTCGAAATTTCAAATGGAATTTCTAACATAAAATTTCTAGCTTTATACGGTAGCGATTTCAAAAAATATCCAGATTTTAATTACTTATTCAGTTGGCCTTTAAAAAAGATAAATTTTGAGGTATTTTGCATAAATAGATATTTTTGAAGAATAATTCGAATGTTTGTAAATAGCTCGAATTTAAAATTGATTTTTATGCTTATTTATATGCATAAATGTCTACTGTAAATGTTTCCGTATATTTATGATTACCATTCATTCAAATATTCAAGTTATAAAAAAAAATGTGGGAAAATCTTTATTCATGTTGTCTTTGATGTAAACTGAAGTTCAAGCACTTAAAATTCAAATATAATTCGGTGTATTTTGACAATATATAACTAGGCACTGTACGTAAACTTCCCTGAACATTTGGGCTTTGAAATCTAAAAAAAAAATTAATAGATCTTAATTAGTTTCTTATTTTGTTATTATTTTATCAAAGTGTAAGAAAATGTTTCAAATTATTTTATGAAGTTTAAATTTATTCATTTTTAGTGGTTGGAAAGTTGAAAAGATTTTAAATTTTAAAATATTTCGTGTCTTATTATATTTTTGCATCTTATAATGAAATAATCATGTTTCAAAAACTGAAAGCATTGATTAAGATAAGAAAAATGAGGCGAAAGAATATACTTTAAAAAAGATAATTTGTCTAACTATATAAAATAGCAGATTGCCCTGACACGCCCCTACTTGTTACAGTTTGAAATTAATATGAAAACAAAAGGGAATTGTATCTTATTTTACTTATGCGTTGGGACTTTTGAAAACTTTTAAAATACAAGCTAGCAAATAAACACTTCTTGGGTTCTAAAGGAATTTCCCTCCGATTTTTTACGATTGCTTCAGGGTCAAAACACGGGGTTCCCGGCGAGCCATAAAAGTTCTTATCAGTGTCCTGCTGTGTTGCTTCCTCCGTCCCTCATTATCTTTCAAGATGTTAAACCTTAAAAGGGGGAAAGGATTTCAGAAAAGTGCGGCTAATCCGCTTTTGAAAACGTTAATTGAAGGCAGAAAAACCCGTGCAGTTCATTTTCGAAGCATCTTTACACTGACGGAATTTCCTTTTGCTATCCGGTTAGAGGGTTAAAAATATATCCCCTTACAATACTATGATTACTATTAAATACTTTTGTATTGGGATTGTAATGGATTATTCTTTATTTTCTTCTTAAAAACTTTTTTTCACTTTTTTTAATTTTAAATTTATTCTAAAATACAATGTAATTTTGTTTCTTACAATGGTCTTCCAACGTTCTGACGGCTTATCTAGCCCCCTAAAAAAGAAGTCATCTGTTTCAGGGGATAAAAATATTATTCCACTGCCATTTGGATACCCTCAAAATTAATATATTTATTTTCATTAAGAAATTATTGTAACTATCTGAAAAGATGATAGTCAGATGGTGCAATATCGGGAGTATATGCTGCTTGATGTAAAGTTTCTTGTTCCAAATTTGCAATTTTTATGTGGTGTTTTTGCCACGCGTAACCTATTGTTGTTCTGATGAAGAATCACAACCTTTTGTGTTGGTCAAAAATGGACATTTATGTTGGATTATTTATTCGAAATATCAAAAAGGGCGAACAGGAATGACCAGTTCATTTTCTTTCATCAACTCATAGTGCACTATATCCTTGCTGTCCCACCAATAATGCAACATACCCTTTTCCCGATATGTGCCAGCTTTGGATGTGAAGGGTGGAGTCTCTCCTTTGTAAGCATTTGCGTTTTTCTAACTCTTTATGTGTTTGTACGCTATCTATTTTTCATCTCGAGTAATCATATGGTGTAAAATCGGTTTCTTTTTGTGACGAGCAAGATTTGAAGAACATATCGAATTTCAGTTGATTGAATTTTTTTCGCTTAATTCGTGTGGCACCCTAATGGAGAATTCAGGTACGAAACCAAGATTTGCATGCAATCCAAATCAGAAATTTGATGAATTCCAAGTTCAAAGCCCACTTCTGTGGAAGTTAATGTAGTACTGCGTAACACTTCGACACTGACAGCGTATGGGCTTCCTGATCTGGATTCATCCTTCAAAGAAAAATCAACCAAGCAAACTTTCATCAGCTATCTTTGCCATATCCGAGCTGTTAATGCTTCTTCTTTAAACACGTCACATAAATTTCTTTTTGGTTCTCTTGGAATGCATCCTTCAAAGAATAATCAACCAAGCAAAATTCCACAAGCTATATCTTCGGCATATTCAAGCTGTTGCTGCTTCTTCTCTAAACACGTTACACAAGTTTCTTTCTGGTCTCTCCATCACGTTATTCCCCTTTTTCGAACTTCAACATCATACAATTTCTTAAGTGCACTTTTTCTTTATTCATATTAACAGTTTTACAAGTTAAAAAAAATTAAATAAAATGAGAAAAATGCGTATAAACTTTTAATAATATATTATACTAACTGTTTAAATCGGGTTCTGTCGCATCCGAATTCTTGCTATGGACCGACAGCGCATAAAACTGACCGCAATTGAAAACGATAGAACTTTCTTTATAGCCAATATTAGCTTACGTCTGTTAAGTAAATATTTGCTATGTGCTTTAATTGTTATAGTTTTTCTTTCGATACACTAGTTTATATATATTATCATATGGTGATAAATTTAAGTGATTATTAAATACGTATTATGTGTGATAATTATATATACATATATATTCTAGATTTACTTTAACTCATTTTTAAGATTCATTCATTTAAATTTAATTAGAAAAAACTAAAAGAAATGTAATAAGGGGAAGTTTGAAACTGGTTTACTTTTTTTGTTTTTTCATGATCATCTCTTTAGGTGTGTCTATGAGAAACCAATGGGTGAAAAGGGGTGACCCTAAGGTCACAAAAGAAGTTTGGGACTCCGAAAGAAAAGTCATTTTTTTTGTTATAAAAATAAGTAATTTTATTTCATTTTCAATTTATTTTCAAGCATGACCATTAACTCAGGGAGCTATGAATTTAATTGACTACCTTACATTCATTAGACAGGTGATTGAGTGTAATTAAAAAAACAGCATTCATCAAATCTCACTCATGTCAACTGTACATTCCGGTTTGAATTATATTTTTAAGTTCGTCAAGACTTCAGATAAATCTCACTATAATAGCAGTTTAATGACTAATTCTAACACTCATTTTTCTGGGTTTTAAATAGTATTCAAATTAGCATAAATCAGGTTCTCTCTACAACGAAGATGGTTTTAAAGTTAAACAATAGTTAAATAATTATTTTTCTCCAAGAGGATTAATGGAAGAGTGTTGAAGAGGACCCATCACAAAGTTTCTTGAGCAAAGCGTAAATGCTGCGTATTGAATTCGCCACTATCATTCCCATAGAATGTATCTAAGATCTTTATAAATAAATTTAAAAGAAATAGGGATATCAATTATATGGAAAACGATGTAAGCATTATATTCTGATACACATCCTAATGCAAAAACTTGTTGAAAAATTTACAAGGCTGATAAAATGCTTCTAAAAGAGTAAATAATTACAATGTAACTCCGATATATACAAAATTCATTGAGCAAAAGGCAGATTTGTGATGTCATTTGGTATGGTGTATGACCACTATTATTCCTAACATAATATACCAAGCACCTTGGAAGTTAGTAAAGCAGGCATTTAAGGAGCTTCTGAGATAGATACCTGATGTTATTAAAGTTCTTGTAGATTACGTGAAGAGGTTGAAGGGATGAATTTCCTTGTCCCATGGTTTCTAAATTGGAGACAGGTGTGCAGAAAATGCTACCCATGGTAAATAATGGGTATGTTGCAAATTAGACTTAGAAGGCATCAATATGCAATTGAGCCTTGTCTTGTAGGAAAAATGGCTAAAACTGGGTACAGGAATGTGGTTTAATTTGGCTGCAATGTCTCTTGGAAATCTTTGTAAGGCACCCGATCGGGGGGGCACTTCTACGTTATCCTTGCAACGTAGATCTGGGGGAAGGAACGAAGAAGCAGCAATATCGTTTATCTTAATATCTCTATTAAGATATTAACTTAAACAATATGCAATAATAATAAAAAAAAAATATTCAAATCAAGTGAATCCGAAGTGAAGAGACACATTATTCGTATTACCAAATAATCACGTAAACGAACACTATATCTAACTCTACCGACTATTTCTAACTCCAGTTAATATACAGTTCTTAATAAATTAATTTAGCAGTCCTACCGCTAAGTCTTGGGTAAACAGCAATTCGCTTGGTTCTAACTGACGTGATTTTATCCTTGTGAACTGGTATCCACATTTAACTTGATCACACAGGTACGGATAGATTAAATCTTGAACTCTGGCTTTCCTCTCACTTTAACTTGATGATTGTTAACACAGACCTCGTATAGTTATTTCTCATAGCCACCCTGCATACGCCCAACTTATCATTTTTATAAGATTCCTAATTTGAATATTCACGCTTCTCTTCTCGAGTTGGTTGGAAATAATTGCCATTCTGCCCCCAATGAAACCCAAGAGGAGAATTAGTTGAAAACGCGATGAGCCCCCGTCACATGTTGCTGAATTAATAATTAAAAACTAAAATTTCAGTGGATGAAAATTGAAGAAAAACGAATAGTTTAAAAATCGTAAGTAGTAATTAAATTTTAACAGTAACGAGGCTGGTAAAATATTCAAATTATCATTGAATTGCAAGAAAGAAGATTTGTAAAAATGTTTTTTTTAAAATAGAACGAAAACACTAATTTTTACATTAAAAAAGATGAATTCATGTGAATTTACTACATTTTTTTCAGCATTAAAAGTTCGTTTTACACAAAAAGTTTCATTAAATAAACTAGCAGAGCTATACGTATTATTTTAATTTTAATTGATTTCAAATATGTTAATAAACTTATTGTAACAATCAGGGAAACAAATAACTGTAAAACAATATAATACATTCAATGTAATCAAAGATATCCTATTCACGATTCATGAATATTTATAATCCATATCGTTAAAGTACCTCTGCAAATAATAGGTTTAGCATAAATATAATTATTTTTTCAAACAGTAAGCAGAGCTTTCATGCATTTCAGTTTTGTGTTTGAAAACATTAAAAAATCTCGAATAAGTTATTCCTTTTATCTAAAACAAATAAGCAAGACTAAAAATATCATTCGGAGTATTTCTATTGGCGAACGTATTGTTTGTTTAACATAATTGCAATACCAGAGTTCACTATTCAGCGACACCCAATGGATTGGATGGCATTCAGACAGTATGCAACGATGTAATAATTGATATGGCATTTTGTTTATTTATCTACCATTTTATTATGTTGATGTATCGAGGAAAACAGATATTTACATTTAAAATACTTTATTTAGAAAATCAAATGAAAAGTAATTTTTCTATTGAACGCGCGTGCCAAGAGGTAATTACAACTGCTTATTTTAGGGTTCAGATAATTTAATTTGCCTCAATTAAATCTACTTTCTTGAATAAACAAAAAAAACATGATTGTCTATTTGAATAGTTGTTGAAAGTGAGAATGCAACCTATCTGATAGTACCAGGTGGCAACTGTAGCCTAGAGGTCTAGGTAACGGAATCGCGTAACCGGTGTATCATGAGCCCAGAGATGTTGAAAACTCACCGCGTAGAGTTGCGCCAGTGCGCGTTAAATTTGTCGAAGATCAAACGTCATTCAGTGGTGAGTTGTGGAAGTTAGAAGAGGGGTTGACAGCTCAGATGTCGTTCTCGTCACTTGACCATGGTTCAAAATTGCAATGATTGTCGCCAAAAGCAATCGAGAAGTTAAATAGTGCTACTTTTATATTCACCCTCACTTGTTTACTGACGGTGTTATAACGAGGCCACAAAGATTCCTCACGGCAAACGGCTGATATAAGGCCTGTCGTTAACCGTAACTTGGAGTATCGTGCAGGTGACAGTAGGATTTTTCTCGGTTAATCCCAAATTTTGAGGGAGAACATCCTATGACTTTCAACTCTCTTCCCTTTCCAGCAACCTCACGAGAGGCCTTACGATTTGACGGCTATTTTTAGTGACTCTATGCCTCATAGGCACTCTTCATTCGAAAATCCAAGCTTTCTCCAGAATTCGTACCATATGGATAACAAACGTTTCGTTACCATACGCACAATAAACCCCACTTCCCTCTAGAAATAGAGGAAATGGTTAATATCTTCTGCGATGTGAAGTGGAATGAAATAAAAGAAATTTCCTGTCCCATTCAAGACTCACGCTGTAGATTAGTCTAAGGACTCACTCCCACCGGTAAAGTTTATTAAGGGGCTGTACCAGTTTCTGTCGAAATTTTCTACTTAGAAGAAATGTATCTTTCAGTTCCAAGAAAAAAAGATGTATTTTGTAAATATTTTTTTTTCTAATCGAAACTAATATTTGTTTTCGATTGTTGAAATAATCCAGGAATTATTATTTGTTAAAGAGGGGTTTTGCCTACATTTTAATGGGGGAATCATTAAATCGGGAAATGGTTATAAAGTCGTACAATAAACCGTGATATAGCGTATAATAATACGTAATAAACCGTACAAAAAGCCGCAATAAATCGTATAATAAGCCGGGATAAACCGTACATAAATGTACCACAGCAATTAATCATACGAAAGTCGCATCAAATCAAATATTATTCCCAAAGTTGCATTCTCATTTATGATTCATACTTCACTTTAGATAAACTAATGCATCGTTATTCCAACAAAATACTGATATAAAAAGAGATAAAGTCAAGAACCGGTAGCTACAATAAGCAATCCACTGAATAAAAGCTTTCAATGGAACAAAGTGACAGCTTTTTCGATAACATCAGCTAATGCATTTTTAGTTAGAGACAGAAACTAGCGTTTAAACTGCTCTTTTATGATTCGGTTAATATGTAGTTTTCATTTACTTTTATTCTGTAAGAAATCTATTACCTTTTCTTAGAATTAAGATTCATGAAATGCATGCTTCGTGGCATTTCTCTAGATAAGGAATTTATATTTAGAGAAAATAACCACATTTACCGAAAAATACGAACATTGACCACACCCAGGCTTCTTGAGCTATTTCTACTAGAGGAATGTATGAATGTATGATCTAAATGGATGTGAGATAAAGATCTGCTCATTCATTTTGTCATCAAAGAGAAAAAAAATAGAAAAACATATCTTTAATTACTCTGGTCATTTAGAAACATTCACTAGTCATTTTTTTCAGATAAAAACACGTAGTTCTAGAAAAGACAAATTTCTGAAATTTAACTACTGCAATATTATAAGGACGGCTATATATATATATATATATATATATATATAGAAAAATAATGTTATCAAAGTGACACAATTAAAGTAAATTCACTGACTATAGCTTTACAAACTGGAATATATATTTTTCTGAATGGTATATTTGCTAAATTTAAAACATTTTCGTCATTTTCATCATTATTTGAAACACAAACAATATATGACAATTTGAAAGATAGCAGTTATACCAGTTGTTCCAATGAGACAGTTTGAGATGCAGCTACAGTTATTAATATTGTTTCACACAAAGTTCATCAGAAATATATTGGCACTTATTTTTAAAATTTTTACCTTTAACAGTATTTCTACTTCTTCTCAATTGTTGAATGATTTAAATAATATTTTCTTCATTGTTTGTGAAGTGTGAGATAAAATGTGTAAAGTAATAATAAAATAAAATGTTGGATAGTAGCTCTATATATATATATATATATATATATATATATATATATATATATATATATATAATCAGCTTTAACAAAATCATTTGTCTGAAAATGATTTTAATCATTTAAGCAGCACTTAATTCCAAGCCTAATTAAATTATCATAATACTTTTATTGGTTTTTAGAAATATTTATTTTAAATTAGTTTGATTTCTCCGCATATAGAGAACGTCACTTGACCATGGTTCAAAATTACGTGGTCCGTAGCCAAAAGCCCTCGTGTAGATGAACAGTGCGACGTTAATATTCAATCAATCAATCAACCACATATAGAGAAATTAGTTATTATTATTCCTCAACTCTTTTAGGGGGGATGGGGGAGTCTCATAATGTCACTTAAAATATGACATACATTTTAACAATAATTTAGAACAGACTGCAACTGCGTTTATCTCCTTGATTTAAAAAAAAAACTATAATCAACATGTATTGTTGCATTGTAAACTATAATTCTGTGTACAAGATAACATTTTAAAAAGGAGTTGAAATGTTAAGGTATTTCCTGGCCATCTGTTTATTCTTTGTTGGTCAATTGTACCGAAAACTTAAATGTCTTAAGGAAATTCGTTTACCACATAGATTTTTAAAGTTTTATTGACACCTCCCCTTATTTATATTTGTGTATTTCCACTACTCCTTTTAATTTTATGTTTTTGTCTTAAACGTTTTTTTTCTACAAATTTGTTTTATATGATATAATTGTGTTACCACTTACGTCTGTAAGCCATGTTATTCAATGTGGAGCATGAAGAGTTTTGCAAATAAATTAATTTTAAAAAAAACAGTTCCAATACTTAAAAAAAAGGCATATATAAATATTTTTCATTTATTGCTTTTTTATAGGTATCATTTGAACAATGTGTATAAGAAATATATTGTATACAAATAAAACACAAATTTTGACTATTCAACAGCATACCAACCAACTCTTAACGGCATTAATCTGACAAGCCGAAGTCATCACATTTCACCCATTAGAAATATGGTGCCATCTGTTGTTGCTCTTCTTTAATATTTCCTTGTATAATTGATATTTAAAAAATATTTTCAATGTTTTGCTTGCGGTATATTTTTCACGCCTGTAATAATAAAAGTTTACGAATCACGATTGTTTTAAATTGTATATAACATTAAACATCATGTATACAAGTATACAACGTAATATTGGTAACGTTACAACCACAAATATAAAATGTGACTTGTAATGAAAATCAGACTAAAAATGTGTTAACTTCAAAATAATATTTACCTTTTAGATAATAGACGCATTTACCGATTAAATTAATTTACGAATATAGCTGCCTGATATTTTTGTCTGATTAATTAGATTGCTTTGCCGAAGCAAATTAAATTAAATCGTCTCATTCAAACGAAACCACTATATATTTATTCCAATTTTTAAAACAATTTGAGTCTTAAGTTCTGTTGTTACAGAATAACAATATTGCTACGAATTTTGTATCGTGAATGCTCAATTTCTTCTTAAAATAAAATAAATAATTTGTATCTGAATGTTTAATACGTTGTTATTACTTTCTTTTGTATTTATTTTAGGACAAAAAATTGTAATATTCGCAAGCAACACTGTCCCTTACATTATAATGGTCTTTCAACGGAAACTTGGCGAAATATTGGCAATAATGCTAAGATAGGATAAATTTGATGACCATGTTTGTCATTTATTGACCATATTTGGCGACTCTTCTACCACGCTGATGCTTGTGGATATTACAGTATAAATCTGTAGCATCACAATCTATGATATAATCTGATTTTTTGAGACAGCGCTGGAAGGTAGGTGCGCAAGCTATAAAGAGCCAAGGCTCACCGAAATTGAGTGAGTATTTTTTCAGCTGCTGAAGAGTGAACTTGTAGTCGGCTGCTTTCCGATGAATTTTAACGCTGCTTGCTTGTTTCTGTAGACTGTTATAGTTGCGTTTGAGTGTCGGAGAAGGTTGTAAACCTCCTGGAACTTACTATATAAATTTCAATGTTCTATCCTGTATTTTAAGGAATGTTTTTCAATAAAAAATTTTGATTATTCTCGAAGAACTGTTTTGTTCTTTCTGCCTTATTTACATAACAATATACTTTTCACAGCAAATTTAGTTATAAATTGTTTTTATTTCCAAAAAAAACAGCAAATCAGTCACACAAGATTTTTTCAAATAATAAGAAATCCATTTGAATACGTTTTGATACAGATATTTTATTTCAACTTATACATTTTAAATGGTTACAAAATAAAATCCAAAAATTTTGCACATTCTGCTTTAGTAAATACATTTAGCTGGAAATATTGAACATTAACAAAAGTATTATTTGTATATTAAATACACAGTATACAATTCGTGTAATGACTACTTTGATATAAGTAAATCATTAAAAAATCAAAGAAAAAGGATACTTTATTTCAGAGAAAAAGAACAGAGGATTTAATACCTTATTGAACCCCCTCCAGCGCGAATGCACGATGGGGCAAAGCAATGGGGCATTGATTCATACAAGTTCTGTATGATGTGTTGAGGCCTTTTGTTCCAAATTTGCTGCCTCTAGTTCGTTCAAACTCATGGGTTGCCAAACTCGCCGTCCCAAATGATCCCAGATATGCTCAACTGGAGACAAATCTGGGGATCAGGCAGGCCAAAGAAGGGTAGTAGCAGTGCGAAGACAGTCTTTTGACACACTTGCCGTGTGAGACCGAAGATTGTAGTGTTGAAAAATGGCTCCTGAGAGTCGTTGCAACAGTGGTAACACATGTGGTTGCAGGATGTCATGGACATACCGCTTGGCTGTCATGGTGCCACACATGAATACTAGGGGTGACCGTGTATTATAAACAATGGTACCCCATACCATCACACCAGCTGTGGGAGCGGTGTGTCGGTGTAAAGAAAAGGCAGGATTGACGCGTTCACCACGTGGGCTCCATATACGAACACGATTATCATCACTGCTGCGATTGAATCTCGATTCGTCGCTAAAGACGAAGTGGCTCCATTCCACTGCAGTCCAGTTTCTTTGAGCTTAGCACCACTCCAAACGGAGGCGTCGATAGGTGGGCGTCAACGGCAGCACACGTAATGCGCGCTGCGATCCCAAATGTCCTTCAGCCAGGCACTTTCGTGGGGTTTGAGAAGACACAGGGACCCCTATTGAAGGTTCTGCATGTGCCTGGATGGCGGCTGATGAAGCAGGTGGCATTCCTTGCAATGTGCCTGTTTTCTCAATGGTTGGTCTGTCGAGGGCATCCTGAGCTTGGTCTTCGTGTAAATGACATCTCTCGGATTCACTGGTCCCAACATCTCCTCACAACGCAATCAGAGCGGCTTAATTGACGAGCTACTCGCTTTACTGGCCACCCAGTTTCCACCATGTCAATGATTCTCCCGCTCTCAAATTGCGATAGTACTCATATTGTCTTCAAAAACGGCTTAATATTATGTCTGCCTCGGCCGCTCCTTTCTAATCGATTCAACACACTCAAACAAGCTTTGGTTACCTGTGTTATACTCCATGGAGAACGACGTTAAACGTACTCTATCGTCTATACGTAATACGCAATTACGCTACATTTCTAATCATTTGCATATCTCCCCATCATGTACTTTCATGCAAAGTTTCGTTACCATCCCGTAAATCTTTCTTGGTGTGCTAATTTTTTTATCTATGACTGTAATTACAAATTAAAAAGATTCCTTAATCCTCATTCATGCTTAGTATTTAATATATTTCATCATACTGACCTGTCATAATATTAATATTTTCAGACATTAAAATAGCAAACATTTAAAACAAGGGATATTCGATTTAAAATTTGCAACTCCAAAACACGGAAGTGATTTTTTATGCGCAGTTAAAGTTTTTCAATTGTTTTATCTTTAGAAAGGAAAAGTTAGATTGTTCTTTTTGAACAACGTGTATAAAAATTACGTTTAATAAATGTCATTTCTTAAAGTGAACGTTAAGTTGAATTTTATTGCTTTTAAACATCCCAAATCAGAAAAACACATTGTTTTATTTTAGTATAAGCAGAATAAATTTTACAATATGAAAAAGTTTTGATAGTGTGTAATAAATAAATAATTAAATTAAATATTCCCTTAATTAGAATTTCAAGTATTATACTCATCTGACTCTGCATTTTTTTCATGGAATTGAATTCTCATGGGGCATATTATTAAAATAATCGCTTTGCCTAAAACAAGTAATTTTAAAGTGATGAAAATACTATTAAATTAATCTTAAACAGAAAAAAACATCTGCTTCTTCCTAAGTTCATTTGTATTTCGTAATAAATGTTAAAATATTTTGAAAAGTCAGACGATTTTAAACCAAGTGTCTTCTTAATGTAGAAAATATCCTTGTAATAAAAATTACGAAAACTGAAACAGACAGAGAGAGAAATAATTATCGCCTAAGATTAAAATTAATTCACTATACTTATTTTACTTAATAAATTCCTTAATTATTTCTTATTTTATTTGTTTTAAAAAATAAAACTGAATTTAGAAAATAGAAGTTGTGAACTCATTCAAGAAAATTTATAAATATGAAGCTAAATTAATATATTTAAAATTGTAAAAATAATATTTTACGATCTCAGATCTTTATTTTTATCGTTTGATGAATGCATAATCAATGTAAATGTATCAATTGAATGTAACTGACTTTTAACTATGACAACTTTTACTCGAATAAGATTTTTATGATAGTAATTATTTAAATTCGTATACATATCAAACCTATTTAGTAACAAAACTTTTCATAATAAACATATGAATAACTCAAAAAAGGGGTATTTTTTTTATTAAAAATCTTATCTGCTTGTTTTTTAAATAAATATAAATAGAGAACTATTTTATTCAATTTTTATCATTTTTCCCCATAAATATTTAAATAATTTTGGAATCCTTTCCACGAACTACGAAAACTAGTATTTGACACAATTAGGGGTGTTTTTCTTCAGTTATGTTTCTTGCATTTCAAGCTAACTCTATTGATATTGATTTCATTTGAATGGTACCAAATTGTATGATATAGATTGATATTAATGTATACAGATTTTCTTCGGTTACAAGGTAATAATTCTTTTCGGATAGAAAATATGAAGTAATGTGACTCAGAATCTCTTAAGCTTGTATGAAGACGAAATCTCTGGATTACTCCCTGGAATTTATCCTACTAAGATGCCCTGGATATTAATGATACTGATTTAATTTTCACTAAACTTGACAGTACTTTTCTTCTTATTATTATGTACTTTTACTGAAATATGATAAAATTTATCGAGTTTATACAGAATATGAATATTGATTGATATACTTGTATTTAAATACTTTCTCTCTCATTAGCAAATCTATTCATATTATATATTTTTCTTACAGCTCATATGTTGGTGTAGTTCAGCTGTACGTTCTAGCTAAGAAAAGGTGGTTTCAAAACTATTACAGTAATCCTCTTTTAGATCCATTGGTTTGATCCACCTCTTGAACGAGATATGATTTCTTTTTGATTCATATACAGTGAAAATCGCTTAACATGCAAATGAATGGACTGAAATATTTTTTTCTTGTTAAAACAATTTCGCATTAAAGGATATTGCAAAAAAGAAACATATGTTCAACAAAATTAAGTTAATAAGGCCACATTTTATTTACATAGCTATATATATATATGCCTTTATTCAATAAAATTCAATGAAACAAAGACATTCACAAAAGAACTCCGTGAAACTTCATACAAAGTTTGAATTTTTTTAATAAACAAAATATTTATTGAGTTTTAGGAAAATAATCTGATATTTTTTCATCGTGTTGCCTTTTTTAGCTTAAAATTGTCAAAAATTTATTCTATTTTATCGATTTTGTTAATCATTTCATCATTAGAATGTACATCTAAATAATTGCACATACTTATTATGTTCCTTATATCGGATGACATGGAACAGGAGCTGCACTTTTCATTTCATTTTCTTCAGTGAGATCTGCATGAATGATATTTTTTGAGCTTTGAACAAACTCCAAAATGCCTTGGTTTGCTATAATTAGAAATGTACATACATTATTACATCTACTGCAACGAATTCTGTAGAGTTGAATAATGTAGAGTAGGACACAGTACAATAATACAGATTCTTTATCAAACGTCAGCTGGTGTTTTCCATGTTTTGTTCATTCCCAAAAGATAGATCTTTTCGTGTTAAAAGAAAAGATACTTCGAAATATATAGTTGTTTGTCGGTACTGTTACATTATTTCATGTTATCCGTTACTTCCTATTAGGCGCTTTCTCGTTAAGCGTATTTCCCTGAATTTTTCTTCTTTTACTTTGTATTATTTTTTATGAAATATTTTAACTAACTACTCATTACACCATCTGATTTTCACCTAATTGTAAGGATATTAATTAATGTGTAAACCGAATCTATCTTACTTGTTATGCTTTCAAATAAATATATTCTAAGTTTATTCATGCTTATGAAATTAACATTAAAACCCGGGGTCACTCGTGCCTGTTTTTGCTACCGTGGTTACTCGCGGGATGTAGAGAATACCCCAAACTTTTAACACTTGAATTTAAATATGAAAAAAGTTTTAAGTCAATTATGATACATATGATATTATGTATTATGATTGACATATAATTATGATATGTATTAAACAAATAAAATTATTAAATGTATTGCATACAAATGAGACTAATATTAATTTAAACAAAACATACAAAATTTTCATCTTAAAATGCATAATTTTGTATTTCTTCAAAAACCACAAGTAAAACGTATATATACCAGTAATAACCATACTTTATAATTAATAATAAGGATAGTAGAAAAAGTAAAAAAAAATAATATATTAATCATTTTCCATACATTTAGAGAGCTGACTGTATCCATATGTCCAACTGCTCGTAGGGAGTTCTCAGCATCCCAGATAAACTTTTGAAGGTCGTTACATACCAATCGTCCGAGTAACAGTGATTGCATCAGACCTGAAGGTTCAATGACGTAAAATGTGCAGCTACAGAAAAAAATAGTGGTTCTGCGCATTCTTTTTGAAATCTTAGGAGGCTTTTCTTGTTGCTGGGTTGTACAGAACACCCCGCGCGAGTGATCGCGGGTTAAGAAGCTATCTGAAACCAAATAAGCAAATCAGTTTAACTCGGAAATAAATTAAAGCATCGATGTTAATTGAAATAAATAAGAAAAGGATCTATAACACAAAAGAAAACAGGCATATGCATTGCTCAAACAACCATTATCAGTACAAAGGCATAAATTGAAAAATAAATTTCAATATTTTTTTTTTGTTAAAAAGTATCTGTTGTTGTTGTTGTGGCTAATGCCACCTGTCTGACGTAGTCAGAACGAGGCCCACGGAATTCATCGTGGCATGGGCAAGAGGTACGCCTGTCGTTGGCCTTGAGCACCATACAGGTGACAGTGCGATTTAAGCTCGGCGAAACTCCCCGAAGGGACGATAGATGGCGACACGACCTCTATCTCCACCTCCACAATTTCTGCAAGTGAACTGAAGGGGAGGGAAATATTCTCCAGTTCCTGCGCTGGTGAATAAGCCCACAAGACTACAGACCCACTGATTTAACGAGCACGTACTCCGTCTGCACTCGGAGGGTATTTGGTGACATCGAGCATCGAACCCATGTCTTCCGGTTTGGAGTCCGATGTCTAACCACTAGGCTACCCACGGCCTAAAAAGTATCTAAAGCAAGTAAGCTACAAAATATTTAGTTAACGATTACCAAACAATATAAAGTAAATTTAATTTAAATAAAAACATTACCAAAATAAAGCAAAGGCAGGTTTCAAAATATAAACTCTGTTTTCAAAACTAATATTTAATTACAGAAAAAAGTACTTTTTTGCGAAAATTTATTTCAAAAGAAATTATGTTTCTAAGAAGAAATAAATGAATAAATAAATTGTTCAAAATGTGTATAAACTTAAAGAGAATGTGTGACAATCTTTTAAAATCCCAAAAAGAATTTCTCTAAGATAAAGGTAGGCATCATAATTATAATGCATTAAAAATCACTTCAGCAATCAATTTTTAAAAATTCTAATCGGAATTTCGAGAAAATAACTCGAAGTTACCTCCATTATTCATAGTTCAAACGCACCAAATTTTGCCCGTTTGGGTTTCTCTATTTTTGTGCACTTGCACGCAACACATAACATTTTATTTATATATATTTTGCTACATTGATTTAAAAGTTTAAGTACACTTTTCACTTATATTATCGTACATGGATATTGAAATAGCGCTTGTACTGGTTTATTATGAAACTCGTTAGGAAAAGTGCCTGATGCTACATTAGAGCTTGATTTCTTGTCCGTTTAAATTTTATTTAAATGTTATTTTGCATATTATGTGGATTAATTACAATATTATATCTTGTATCAAGAGAAAGTAAAACTACAAGTTATCTTTATCTCTTCAGTTCTCTAAAAACTAAAATTGTAGTTGTAAAATAATGCAGTTTTGCTAGCAGCATTAAGAAAAATTATAATATTTATATTTCAGAAAAATTAAATATGAAAAGTACAGCAGAATATATATATATATATATATATATATATATATATATATATCTTTTAACTACTTTTTTAAAGAAAACTTTATTTTTATGAATTAAATGGGAGAATAGTTTTCAAGGTACTTTTTGGAAGAATAATAACTTTGACGGCGATAAGCTGTTGTTGATGGAGAAAAGGAAGATCCATGGTTTTTCTTGAATGGTGCTTGGGTGCAGCGTTATTTGAACTGACCACCTTCGGCCCAGCAAAGCCCGCCTTGCATGCTTTAGACCAGTTTCCACAACCTTTTTATCGCCGCAGTCTGGTCAACATTTGTTACTTTTACCGTGGTACACCGAGAGAGGGGGGGAGGCGTTGATTTTTTATATTTTAGAATGTCTTAATTTAATAATTTTTATTTAATTGTATTTAATCGTTACTTCAGAATTAAATAGAGCTACACCAAAAAATGAACATAAAGTGATTTAACAAGGAAAATAAAGTAATTTCCATAAAAAGTAGCCCAAAGCTAAGAAAAATATACCACAGTAAATAAAAGGGAAATTATTTAATATTTCTCGTGTGGACAGATTGTATTTGATCCACGGACCGGAGGTTGGAGACCACTGCTTTAGACGACTGAGACGAATGGAATTGAATAAGTCGTTTAAATCCATATTCGTCTAGTCGCCTAAATGCTTTTATTCGTATCCTTTGTTGTTTGCGGTTTGCAGAAGGAGGCGCCGCTATGTACCCCCTTGCTTTATAGAGAAGGAAGTTGTTTTTTCTGTTTTATTTTCTGAACGGTACTGACAAAAGATTGTTTTTCCTACCAATTACTGCAGTTGCAATACATTTCTAGTATACTTGAGTGTCGTCGAAGGATTTTTCTATTGACGTTGCTATCAATCTCTTGCTGAGAGAGTGGGTCTGACTGACGCGTGCGCCACCGTTGCCATTTTAAATTACCAGTCATGATTTTTTTTATTGCGAATGCCTCAGTTAGACTCAATGGAATAAATGCATAATTAACCAGCTGCGCTGCCATCTTGTCTTCAATTCCTGGATCATGACTTCTTTGGTGGATTTTGAAGCAGATGATTGGCGTAGGAATTGTGCTGATCACCTCTTTGTTGGCTGAATAATGGAAGTAAAAGGTTTACTTGCCTTAGAATATAAGAATCACAGTATTCAATCTTGAAAATTTTCCCACGCGAGGCTACAAGAACGTAGAGACATCAGTAGTTTCCCAACAGGAAATAGGTCCTTTAGTGGAGACCAACGCATTTTCGTATATGGTTTAATTCTGAATACACGTACATCATCTTATTCCTTTAACCCTTTGCGTATCATATAACCTCTAGTGGATACATGTTGTGTATAAAGCGAAGTCTCGTTGTAACCGAACTTGAATACATGATTTATTAAGCTGTACAACCAGTGTAACCAACACTAAAAACATTATAAAGTAGATTTCCTTTTATTAGGATTGTATAAAATTACAAAATTCCTGGGTTACAAAAAGTTGGAATAATAGGAAAATTAAAATAATAAATTTACAATCTATGTAAAATTGCTCGAAATATTCCTTGGAACAAAAAGCTTATCCACGTGCATTGTGTAACTATACTGCCGTCTGAGTTCCCTTTCATCACAAATAGATAAATCCGTAAAAAAATCATTGTCGTATTAAAAATATTCTCTTCAGTATAACATTCATTGAAATCTAACGACATACCATAGTGGTAAGAAAAAGTTAAAGTAAACGTCAAAAATAGTTATACAAACTTTGGAAAGAGAAACGAAAAAGGAAGGAACGTGCGCTTTAGTCAGCGTCAAAAGGAAAAATGAAATGAGCGTCATAATGTCAAAGCAGTGCTTTTCCAACTTTCAATATTTGCGACCCAATATCCAATCATAATTTCTATCGCACCCTCCTTACAATACCACAATGAATTGAATTCAATAATACTATACCTTGAAGCAGAAGCTAAAATACACTTTAACCTCTTAGGTTTCACCGGCATATATAAACGTCTCACTCAGCCAAAGTGTAAAATGTCCTGGTCGTATATATACGTCTATCAGAACAACGATCTTCTCTGTGCACTGTTATCTATACAATTTTTCCGAATGTTTTGGAATGCAATAAAAGGACCGTGACATGGTTTGCAAAGGATTTACTTCTTTCAGAGGATTTAATTATTTATTCCCTTGTTCCCCTCCCCTCCTGTCTCTCGATACATCACAAACACGCTCCTACGCGGCAGCGAATCACGTAACTTTTAATCGGCATTTTCAAGCTCAAATATAAACCCTACAAATTATCAAATTAAATGTTAATTCTTGTATAAAATTTTATATATGACAAGCTCATTATTTTTTTAAACTTGTTCTCAACTTACTTCTAATGGGGACTGCGGATTAGAATTTGCCATTACAGACCTAGTATATTCCCCGGAAGCTGGTATTTCTTTTTAGTACGGCACCATATAGGTGGATATCAATGGCCGCAGGTAATTTTGACGCCCAGTTTTCTCCCTAGAGGGAGGCACCTTAGCTTTAACGATGCGAACCTGTACTAGTATTTAATTTTGCCCGGAACACCCAAGCGAAACAAACACTCTAGAAATCTTTTACATGCGTATAATCACACGATGAGGCCACTGTCAGTTTTTATGCATCATGAAAATCCCCCGACTTGGGCCGGAGTCAAACCCGCAACTTTGGGTGCAGAAGGTCAGCGACAAACCAACCACGTCACCCAGCTGACCCTTGTTCTTAACTTGGTAGTGTTAAATTAATTATCATATGCAATGTCCAATACTGATACATTTATAAGTGTATTATAGGAGTGTAAATGTGTATTTGATTTTTTTTTATTTTGTCAGAATGTATTTTAAAAATTTTTAATTTTTTTTTTACAGAATTTTTAATATGCCCTTGTAGAGATCACTTGTAGATCACTTCTTCCTAGAGGTCCACGCCTCACAGTTTGATAAACTCTGGCTTAACAAACTAAATTGTTAGAAATGAAATTCGATGGAAAATTTTCTGTTTTTAAAAGCTACAAATTGCAATTTCATATTTTTACTTCGCCTGTATTTATCGATATTGAAATTGTAGATGAAAACATACAAATTGTTTGTGGGGGGAGTTAACTGAAATCATTCAATGCAATTCTTTGTTAAAGCAAAAATGTATGGGACTTGAAGTTCCAGATTTTTATACATATAGAGATCGCTTTTCTAAAAAGTCCGTGTTTGTTACGCGTACAATGAATATGTTCCGTAGCACTGATTTATGTGTGCAACTTTTTTTTTAATGAAAAATAACAAAAAAATTAGAAAGGTAAAGAATAACCCCCCATCAATTTTTATCATCAATTATAAAAGTTTCATCAGATCAATATGTCAACTAAATTCTGATGACTTGCTTTGTGAAAAACGGTGCCAAATATCTTCTAAAAAGTAATATTAAACACTACTTATCTTATTATAACTGTTTTGTATCCTTATAAACAAAATGAAATATTAGTAGTTTAATTGCAAAACTTAAATGGAATATGAAATGACTGAGTAAGTATAACTTAAATAAATTTTGAGTCTAATAAATACATAATACAATCATTCTAAAAACCGTATTTTATTAATTTTTGAACATTAAATGCCTGATCATGTGACTCACAATATCATACGAATTTGACATTCCAGCTCTAAGCAATTGTTTATGTACTTTCGTGATGTTTGATGAAAAAGTTATGATTTTTCCAAGCTATACAAAGAGATATTTCTGTGAAACGGATGCATTGAATTATTAAACTTAGATGCAGTGAGATTACAATTTGTGTATCCCAGCCCTCTTAATGCTTCATACCGGGTTGCGATGAGGTTGCATCTTTTATATCACAGCCTTATTGAAATTCCATACTGGGTTGCAATGAGATTACACTTTCATATCGCCGCCCTCTTAATGTTCCATATCGTGTTACAATGAGATTCCTTTTTTTATATCACAGCCTCTTGATGTTCCATATCGGAATGCGATGAGATTACAGTTTTTATATCACAGCCCTTTTGATGCCCTATATCGGGTTGCGATGATATTACAGTTTTTATATCACAGAATTCTTGATGTTCCATACCGTACTCCAACGAGTTTATTTTGTATATCACAACCTTCTAGATGTTTTATACCGGATTGCGATAAGATTGAACTTTTTATATCACAGCTCTCTAGATGTTTCATAACGGGTTCCGATGAGATTACATTTCTTATATCACAGCCCTTTTGATGTTCCATACCGAGTTGCAATGATATTACATTTTCTTACATCACAGCCCTCTTGATGTTTAAACCGAGTTTGTGTCATGATCTGATACTAGCATGTCTTAAATGTATTTCATGCCAGTAAAAGAGCGCTTTGTTACTTCGTGAAACCAAATGCAACAACTTAGCTTCTCACCAGAAATCGAAGTGAAAGGGCCGTCCCTTTATTACATATAACATTCGATTCCCATTGAGGCGCTCGTTGTTGCGTTTTTGGCTCTCACGTAGCGCATCTTTTCGGCTTCCAGGTAAGCGTAGAGGTCCCCCACGGTAATGATCTCGATACTGGGCTGTGCAGGGGGTCGCTTCTTCAAGTTGTAGCAGCTGCAAGGGAAAGAAAATCTCGTCAGGCATACGAACGTGATAAAAACGGTCACAAGAATAATTCGTCATTTTTTGTTAAGTATGAGACAGAACTTCTTAACATATGCAAAGACGAACTTCTCTACACACAATCGATCTAATTACTTTTAATAAAATACCTTTAAAAATACTTTAATTTAATATTGTTTATAGAAGTGTACTGACAGTATGTACTTAGCATTTTATATAATTATTACTTGAAATATAAATAATGTATATAGCAGTTACTTCTGTACTATCATTACAGTATATAGTACTATTGATTTAGTACTTTCAGTACTGCGTTTTTACTGAAAGTTCTGCATTGTTTACTACTTTCAGTGCAACAATCACTATTAATTTAATACTATATTGTCCTTGTATCTTAAAATTTTGCTTTATTAGGCAATATATTTTACTTGGGGAACCTTACTTACAAATCACAGCTTTTTTGGTTTTGAGAGAAATATAGTAAACACATTTTTTTTATTTTGTTCCTTCTGTGCTATTTAGAAGAACAATTGTGAAAAAAATGCTTCCCTCTATTTGAAAATGTCTCAATATAAAAATATTTAAATGCCTTATAGATTTCAAGAAAATTATTTTTTTAAATTAATTTTAACCTTCATATGCAATTAAATAAACAAAATTATTTTTAAAGTTAGACAAATAAGAGCTGTATATATATATATATATATATATATATATATATATAATATTTAATCTAATATCATTCCTCAATTTTATTTCATTTTCAGCTTTTCTTAAGTGATTCTGAAAAATTGCAGACATTATTTTTTCATTCACTTGATTTTATACTACTTTAGTTATAGAAGCTATCTTTTTCCTCGGGTGCTTACAAAATTCAACCATAATTGTTTTACTTTCAGGAAATGGACACATATTTCTAATTTTTAAAAATAATCATAAATAGTTAGCTGTTTTCTAGTCCAGAAAAGTTCTAAAACCCATTTAGTAAATCCCAAAGTTTTCACAATATTTATAAACGAAGTCATACATCCTTAATGTATACAATGAAATAAATTATTTATCACATTCAAATAAATGTAATGAACTGAAATATGGTTCCCCAAAGGCCATTGCATTACTTACATGCTGTAAATCAGCCTCTTCAGAAATCCGTAACCCATCTTCTCAATCCACAAATGTAATCAATATAAATCACAAATTAAAAATAGTATATTAATCGCAGTTTCACAAAGATTCGTAGTCCTCAGAAAAAATAATTCAAATGGCCAAACACAAAAATACTTCTCAGTGTTGGGATGCTTATATTGTTGCATTAACAATGTCGTTTTTTTACAGAATAATTGCCATTTTATTAATTGGTGCATTATTGTACAACAATACTAATTATAAAAAAAGAATTACAATTACCGTACAATATATCAAGATAAATGTTAGTTTTTGTATATCATTTCTTTAAATGACAAACCCATGGAGTCACTGGTAATTAATAAATTTGTTCTTAATTTAGTTTTATTAAATTAATTATAAAATACATTGTGCGGTACTGATACATTATGAGGGAAATGAAATGTGTGTTTTGTATTTCATTATAAAGGGTGTTTTTTTAGAGGTATAGAAATTTAAATTGCAATAAAACAACGATGTATTATTCGATTGACATGATTTTTTTTATTCGAAAGATAGTCTTATGGCATTACATTTTAAATATGATTTTTGGCATATGACTGCCACAGTTGGCTCGAATGTAGTCCAATCTGGACGTCCAATTTTCGATGACTTTTTCCAACATTTGTGGCCGTATATCGGCAATAACACGGCGAATGTTGTCTTCCAAATGGTCAAGTGTTTGTGGCTTATCCGCATAGACCAATAACCTTACATAGCTCCACATAAAATAGTCTAGCGGTGTTAAATCAAAAGATCTTGGAGACCAATTGACAAGTCCAAAACGTGAAATTAGGCGGTCACCAAACGTTGTGACAAATCTATACGGAACTTTATCACCAACCTTCTGAGTCGTCTTTTTGGGGAAATTTAATTCCCTACCTATTTCCAATCAACTCCAAAAAGAGGACAGGATTCCTTGTTATGCAGATTAGATAAAGTATTTAGGTTAAACGGAATCGTAAAGTTAGAGCAGTAGGAGAGAGAGATTGAAGCAGAAAGTTATAATAGTGAAGTTAGATTTATAATTGAAGATTTCTTGGTGGATAATTTAATCTCAGGAAGAGTTGAGATTCCATGTGGTAAATATTGATTTATAATTAAAGTCTCATTAAAACTTTGTAATTGGACTGAGATTAAAGTTAAATGTTCAATAGGAACATTATTGATTATAATTCTGGGATCTCTTATCGCGGTAATCTCTGCGTGATCGATATTCTAATTGTTAATTAATTAGATCATTAAATAATTAAGAGAAAATCTTTTAAACATCATAAAGCTATTTAGATATGTTTGTTAATAAGTCTTTGATACTATTTGGATAAGATAACCAAATAAAGAAAGTTATTTATAAAAATGGCTACTGGTTCTTATATGACTCCAACTTATTCTCGTTCTCAAAGTGAGGTCCAAGGGGACCTTCACAACGTGTCTTTCAATAAATCGATTGTGGCACGATTTGCGTGACAAGTTGCGCCATCTTGTTGGAATGACAGCTCCTGGACATCATGATTGTTTAATTCAGGAATGAAAACGTTAGTAACCATGGCTCTATACCGATCACCATTGACTGTAACGTTGTGGCCTTCGTCGTTTTTGAAGAAGGATTGCACCAGCCCATAAAGCGCACTAAACAGTCAGTTTTTCTGGATGTAACGGTGTTTCGACATACACTTGTGGATTAGCTTCACTCCAAGTGCGGCAGTTTTGTTTGTTGATGTTGCCGTTCAACCAGAAGTGCGCTTCATCGCTTAACAAAATTCGCTTATGAAAATCGGGAACAACGCCAATCTCGTATTGGGCCCATTCGACGAATCTACGCCTTGCTTGATGATCGTTTTGATGAATTACCAAACCAAACTGAGAATAAATCACTTGACAGCTGTTAAATCGGTTGCCATCTTGGAAAGTAATGCCAACTGAAACTTCTATACCTGGAAAAAAACACTCTATTTTAGAATGTAGTTTGTTTGTTTACTTTCAGTAAATTAATAATTTTTGTTTTTGACTTTTTTAATATGCTCGCCCCCCCTCATAGAGTTATGCCCCCTCTAGGGGGGAGCACCCCACAGTTTGTGAAACGCAGTGCCAAAGTCAATATCTCCAGATGCCTAGGATTTTTGAGGACACTAAACAGCACAGTCTGGTACTTAAGGTGCTAGTGCTTAAAATTAAATTGCAATTATTTTTACATTTGGTAAGTAACTTACAGAAGCAATTAAATGAATGCCATATCATAATAATAATTTACCCTTTTTTAACAGTCGATCAATGCGAACATTGAATCTCCTCTTCATAAAGGGAAGGTTCAACTGCCACAGAAAGCCTAGGTTACAAGCATACATTTCCTACATAAATGCTTCACTTTTGACATTAAATCATTTTATAATATTTTCATTTCTCGTATTTTTATCTTATTTACAGCTCTCCATAAAACTAAGTACTCAAATTATTATCGTCACCATTTGCACGAAATTAGTACCAAATACACTCGGAAAAGCTCTAGTGTTTGTTTTGGCATACTCGCATGATGAGTTTCTGTTTAGATAAGCGAGTCAATATTTGCGATGTTTTCGAACAGGTTCATTGCTTAAAATTAAAGATATGTTCTAATTCACGATGGGAGGATTCGAAAGTTGAGCATAGAAAGCCATTGACCTACTTTGTTACAGAAAATGTTGCATTATCTTTCATTTTCCTTATCTCTTTAGGTTAATTTAATTCTTCATTTAAATTTCATAAAAAGGTTTGTTGATGTAACATTGCGCAAAATCTGTATTATGTTAGATGAACAAAAGCTTCTTAATTCTTAATTCTTAAGAAAATTCTTAAGATAGTAAACCAGAAATATCCAATTTTTTTTAAAAAATACTTTATGGTATGTTTCTTTATGGTAAACACTTGCGTCCTTATTTTGTATAGGTTTTGGAGACCACATAAACATCTAAACACTTAACAATCACTTAAACAATTCTCTACTGCAAAGAAAAAATGCAGATCTAAAATTATGATCATTAATCAATAAAAATGGGGATTATTAAACAAAAGCATTTCAACATTAACTTAAGTCATTAAGATTCATACAACATTATCTTATCAAAACAAATCCAATTTTAAGGAAAACACAAGTTTTATTCGAGAGAAATAGCGTATATAGGAATGCTTAAACTGGAAAAGGAATTATAAAATAAACTTAAAAGTTAAAATTAATCTGAAGTAAGTTATCTGGACTAATTTAATTTGGGAGCAAACTTAAAAGTAAATTGCATTAACAATATTAATATTAATTGTGTGATATTAAATGGACTGGTATTAAAATGTATTGAAAACCGATAAGGTGAAACTAAATTGTTTGGAGTTACTAAAAAAAATTAAAAATTCACATGTTTATTAATAATGAAAATTAACATGGAACTATAGAATTGTAAACATAAACCATATAGCCCAAACTAAAATTCCTCGGTGAAAACTTTTGTTTAATTATTACGATTCATTCCAAAAAGAGGTGCATTTTTGCTTCAAATAAGAGTCATAATTAACGTTAATTAACCCTCTAAGCGGATAGCACGGAAAATTCCGTCAGTGTAAAGATGCTTCGAAAATGCACTGCACGGGTTTTTCTGCCTTCAAGTAACGTTTTCAAAAGCGGATTAGCCGCACTTTTCTGAAATCATTTCCCCCTTTTAAAGGTTTAACATCTTGAAAGACAATTAGGGACGGTGGCAGCAACACAGCAGGATCCTGATAGGAAGTTTTATGGCTCGCAGGAAACCCCGTGTTTTGACCATGGGGAAATCGTAAAAAATCGGGGGGAAATTTCTTTAGACCCCAAGAAGTGTTTGTTTGTTACCTCGTATTTTAAAAGTTTTGAAAAGTCCCAACGCATAAGTAAAATATGTTACAATTCCCTTTTGGTTTCATATTAGTTTGAAACTGTAACAATTTGGGGCGTGTCAGTGCAATCTGCTTTTTTATATAGTTAGACAAATTATATATTTTTTAAGTATATTCTTTTGCTTCCTTTTTCTTATTTTAATCAAAGCTTTCAGTTTTTGAAACATGAATATTTTATTATAAGATACCAAAAAAATTAATAAAACACCAAACTCTTTAAAATTTGAAACCTTTTCAATTTTCCAACCACTAAAAATGAATAAATTTAAACTTCATCAAATCATTTGAAACATTTTCTTACACTTTGATACAAATAATAACGAAAAAAAACTAATTAAGATTTATTAATTTTTTTTTCGATTTCAAAGTGCAAGAGTTCAGGGAAGTTTAAGTACAGTGCCTATTTATATATTGTTAAAATACACCGAATAATATTTGAATTTTAAGTGCTTGAACTTCAGTTTACATCAAAGACAACATGAATGAAGATTTTCACACATTTTTTTTATAACTTGAATGTTTGAATAAATGGTAATTAAAAATATACGGAAACATTTACAGTAGACATTTATGAATATAAATAAACATAAAAATCAATTTTAAATTCGAGCTATTCAAAAACATTCGAATTATTGTTCAAAAATATCTATTTATACAAAATACCTCAACATTTATCTTTTTTAAAGGCTAACTGAATAAGTAATTAAAATCTGGATATTTTTTGAAATCTCGACCGTATAAAGCTAAAAATTTTATGTTAGAGATTCCATTTGAAATTTCGAAAAAAAAAATGCATCGCGCAGTTAAAAATTATTTACCATAAGCTTTAGCAGTTGTTTGAGTATAATAAAAATTTCAAATTTTTTTATATAGCTACTTTGGTATCTTTTAATATTTTTCGAAGATTTCATACAATTCAGTTGAAAACTGTATGCTAAGAGCAAAAAATATACTAAAAAAAATTGATGAATATACAATTACAATAAATTCTTACATAGAAGCAAAACTGAGAAGCTAAAGCGTAGGAATGAAAAATTTTGAGTATATCTGATGTAGTTTTCGAAATATTTATTTTAAAATTCAGAAAATTTGTGTGCGTTATATTATACTTAATATTAATTAAATATTTAAAATAATATGTTAATAATAGTCATGTAATCGTTTGATGACACATTCATATACTAGTAAAAGTTATCATGGTCATTGATGCGAATGTCAAGAATTTTATGTAATTTTAAATTCAGACATTAAGATCTTGATGTAGAAAATATAAAACGACCATCTAAAATACATGAAAAATGCAGTCTGCTATAAAATGATCTTGACAAACAAAATCCGGCATTTTCACTTACTATGGCAGAGCCGGCTTAGTCAGGGGCGATCTGGAAAAACAGAGAGAGAACCGCGGTTTTGATGGATGCCACTCTAGCTTTTAAAGCTCCCAGGAAAAATTATATATATATAAATTACAAATGCAAAAAAAAAAAATCTTGTAATTTTCAGATGCAATACATACATTTCAGCACAAAAAATTATAACAACGAATTGTGGAATTGGCTTCCAATATATTGTAGTGTTTGACAATATGTAAGGTAACCAACCCTACTTTAGATAGATTTGTACTACTTTTCGTAACCGTATTCCTTTTAAAATTAATTCGTGCAGCCGAAATACTCCTTTTGCACCCTTAAAAATTTATGTAAACTATAACGGTTAATTCTAATTTATGCAACTTGTGAAATGTTCATAATTGACCATTTCCGTCTAAACAGTTTACATGAAAAAAAAGTTTGGACTCCCTCATTCATTAGGGATTTATATAAGATTCTAACATTAAATTTTATTTTTCACCGAATAAGATCGAGTGGTAGTGTATAGTGCTTCCACACCACAGGTCTGGGGTTTTCTTAACGGGCTGCGCAAGGTCGAATCTGCCTTTCATCCCCGCTACATTGGGTCGATAAATGAGTACCAAGCTTGCTTCGGGTCTTAAACACTGAAGGTCTCTCTTCAGACAAACCACCAAATCGGGACATCTGTTCATGCACCTCAGCGTCCAATGACCCCGTGTATTATGATGGGCACAGTAGTTCCTGGCCCTCATGGATTGTTGTGCCACTGAGTTAGAGTCTTATGTTTGAGGATTGCCTCACTTTGGGGATACCCCTTAGATAAACATGTATTTTCACTCATTTGCAATTAAACATTTTTCTTTCAATTACTTTTATTTCAGAAGGAAGTTTGATTTTTCAAATGTATTTGCTTAATAACATGTATATTTGCGTTTTATATTAAAAATTTGATCAATCCAAAATTACATGTTTTTTGCTCCTGTAAAAGCTTTTAGGATTTTACAACTGATCTTACAATCCATATACGTTTTATAGTAGTATATTTAAAAATGATAAAGACATTTTTACGACTGTGTGAGCTATTATGCCTCGTTTATAAATATAAAAAATTGCATTCAGCTACAATATTAAAATGTACTGAAATAAGTGAAGGAAAAGGATACTTACATATTATGAATATTTTTGACTGCAGTAAGATATATTTATACTTCAGTTTCTTTACAATTTGATTAGAAGTTGTAAGTTATTTTGCAAATAGGTTGATATTGAGTATAAAACCATAGGCTGTTTAATATTGTAAAGTGTTTTACTTTGATAGCAGCACACATTAAAATAAGGCTATTTTCCAGTTATATGATCAGCTTCAGTGATATTTAAATTTTAAAAATAGTAACTTTTACACGTTCCGGAATGATAGAAAACATTCTTTCACAACTGCACACCACATCTCAATACTTGAAATGGGGCTTTCCAAAATCTGGCAATACTATATCTTCCCTACAGCATGCCCCTTCTCGGAAATATTTTGTGTATACTGAAAAATTTAATACAGGATACATTTCCAAGTGTTAAATTTGTTTTTAAAATTTAGTATGAATACATTGTGGAACTGTCGGTTAACATCACTGAACAAAATTGTTTTAAGTGTACTGTTTTGAAAGACAAAAATTAAGTAGGAGAACTTTTCTCACAATAGAATTTGTAATGACTGAATTGTGTGAAAATGTAGTTATCGATGTGTGACATTTTTCCTTGTAATAAAAGAAACAGAAAGATAAGAAATTTAACTTGAGTAGAAAATGGTTAAAAGTACTGTCATGCGCATTTGAAGAAGTATATCCCCATTAAAATTAAAAATTATTGACTGAATGTGTGTTATATCCATCACAATAAAAAATGCCGATGTAGAAAAGGAATTTTTATTTAATACAAAGAAGTTCGAAAAAGGAGAACACTAGGAAGGTAATACATTCAAAAAATTTAGATTTTTTTCCGAAATATATTCAGTTAACATAAAAAATATCTTTTATATGATTTTAATTAAAATAAATTAAAAGTATTGAAATCCTTGTTTTTATGCTATTTTAAATTAAAAATATAACTGAATAGAGAAAGATCGGTTTCATTTCATAAATATAATCATCGTATGTAAATCACCGTATGCACCATTTATTGTCTTTTGTTTTAAAAAATGAGATAGGGCCTTTGCTCTTTTTACCTCATTACTTTTTTAAAAAACAGGAAAGTGAGCGCGTTTTCTTACTCTCATATTCAAGAATGAATAAGAATGAATACAGGATGCTTTTTTCTAATTCAAATCGCAATACCAAAAAAAATTTTAACTTTTAATTTTTAAAAAATGACAGAAAAATAAATTTTGTTTGAAGAAATTATAATTATTTTTCAACTTCTAACATACTATTTATTTCATTTTTTCCCTTTTTTTACCCTTCATTTTGTTTTAATTTTACTGTGACTGAACATATAGGAGAAAGAAACACCGAGTTCCACTACAGCTTTCATACAAGATTGCTCAAGGCAACTTAACAGCTAGCTGTAAACGATTGATGTCTTGGTTCTTACTTGACAAAGGAACCGAACTAGGTCGTAAAATTGTCCCCGTTCGACCTCCCAAGTTTTAAAAGTGGAAAAGAAAAGAAGTCTGTTGCATTTTTAAATATCATTACAACGTTATTAAAAATGATAATGAAATTAGGCAATACAGTTTCAAAAAGTACACAGTTAGTGCTGATCAACCGCATTGGAATTTAAAAGTTGTGTCATAACACATAATATTACCACTCTTTGATAAACTGCTTCATAATTATATTTTCAAACCTCTAAGCCAAATTTTGAAGAAAAAAAGATGCTGGCGGTGTGCACCGTCACATTACCTCTAATTTTAATTTACCATATTTATTTGCATGGGCCTTCCCATTTTCGTGTTATATCACACATACACTTTCACACTCATGCACAAACGTTGTGTTATGTTGTTGTCTCTTTTTAACAGTTCCAAAATTTCATAAGTGTTCTTTTACTAAAATGTCTGAGTGATTATCTTTACATTTTTTGTATAAGCTATTTTCACTAACTATTCACATGTTGGTTCATTTCATTAAGTAATATATATTCAATAATGGCAGAATCTTTCAGAAAAATATGTCAGCTTATCGGTTGTTTCGTCGCTTCAAATGAGTAATTATATCTAGAAATATATATTGTTAAAAAGTAATACGGAATTTTGTTTTTATTTGTCAACTGAACAGCATCAGTACCATGTAAGAAGCTGTTCTTTCATAGTAACTTAAACACATATATGAGAAATGAATAACAGTTTCAAAGAATGCATTTTCTTAAAAAAAATTACATTGAAATACTGAATAACAGCCGAATGTAAAAACACATAATTCTATTCGATTCCTATCTGAATTTTAGCACTATTATGCGCCTGGTAGGAGGCAAAAGTGAAAAATATATTTTTAAACAATCAACGATCTACATTATTCATGACTCTTTCAGATAAACGGTATTATTATTGTGTTTATGAAACAGACTTTACCGAGAACAGAATTGTTCTTGTTTGCCAATATAAACATATTTTAATGGTTTTCCTTTTTGAGTCTGGACATCTTTGTAGAATTTCGTAATCATGTCAATCAATTATATAACATGAAACATCAATTTTTAAAAGCATTCTTGGGAACATTATCATTCATGTGGAGTTTGCTTATATAGGATGATTCGCTGCCAAACCGACAAACTTGCCGGGTGTGTAGAGGGTTCAAAAATGACTCTGAATCACATATATAAAACGAGTCGCTAATGCTGTAGCTACACGCTAAGGTGCAAAGAAGAAAGAGAACAGAAACAGCAGCACACATTAATGAGGCCGAAAACACTTTATTGAAATGTTAATGTGTAGTTGTTATTTTTCTCGGCTTCTTTGCATTATAATTCGTAATTACAGTATTTGCAGCGTTTCATTCCTGTGTGATTCCGAGTGTGTCTCTGTATCACCCTGCACATTCTAAAGGGTGTTTTTTAAAGGTATGGAAATTTAAATTGCAATAAAACAACGATGTATTATTCAATTGACATGAATTTTTTTTTATTCGAAAGATAATCTTGTGGCATTACATTTTAAACATGATTTCTAGCATAGGACTGCCACGGCTGGCTCGGATGTAGTCCAATCTGGACGTCCAATTTTCGATGACATTTTCCAACATTTGTGGTCATATATCGGCAATAACACGGCGAATGTTGTCTTCCAAATGGTCAAGCGTTTGTGGCTTATCCGCATAGACCAATGACCTTAAATAGCTCCACAGAAAATAGTCTAGCGGTGTTAAATCACAAGATCTTGGAGGCCAATTCACAGGTCCAAAACGGGAAATTAGGTGGTCACCAAACGTGTCTTTCAATAAATCGATTGTGGCACGATTTGTGTGACATGTTGCGCCGTCTTGTTGGAACCACAGCTCCTAGACATCATGATTGTTCAATTCAGGAATGAAAAAGTTAGTAATCATGGCTCTATACCCATCACCATTGACTGTAACGTTGTGGCATTCATCGTTTTTGAAGAAGGATTCCACCAGCCGATAAAGCGCACCAAACAGTCAGTTTTTCTGGATGTAACGGTGTTTCGACATACACTTGTGGATTAGTTTCACTCCTAATGCGGCAGTTTTGTTTGTTGACGTAGCCATTCAACCAGAAGTGCGCTTCATCTCTAAACAAAATTCGTTTATTAAAATCGGGAACAACGGCAATCTCGTTTTGGGCCCATTCGACGAATCTACGCCTGGCTTGATGATCGTTTTGATGAATTGCCAAACCAAACTGAGAATAAATCACTTGACAGTTGTTAAATCGGTCGCCATCTTGGAAAGTAATGCCAACTTAAACTTCTATACCTGGAAAAAAAACACTCTTTACAAGTTGGTCGGTCTGGTCGCGAATCACCTTACATACAGTTTCAATATCGGCTGCCATTACGCAAAATAGTTGAATCTTGACGAATCGAGTCACCATACAATGTATATTCTGATATAAATTTTCACAGATTGTACCGAAATTATCGTTTGCGGGCATATATTGATAGCCGTTTATATATTATTTAATTTAAGAATTAAGAAATAAATTTGGTTACATTGGAGGAATTTTCACATCTAACGTTGTTTTGACCTTATGTTACAGTTTAAAATTCATTCTTTATATTATAAGAAAAAAATTACGTCTTTCTCAGACTTGAAACGATAAACTATAAATGAAAATCATCAAGATGTTATTAATCCGTTTGTGTAAAAATGACGGAAAAAAAGAAATTCCTGAAATTCTCAAATTTGGAGAAAATTAATTATATAAACGGTATTGAAAACAAAGCAAAAATTGTACAGCCAATTAACTTTTTTATTGTATAAAATACTTTTAAACCAACTTTTCCAAAAATAGTTATAATCCACTTTAATTCAATCTAAAACATTTTTATAGGAATATATTAATGAAGAATATTGTAATGCTAGTAAATACTGCATAGCTGCTAATAGTTACTTAGTTCATTATTCTAACAATAATAATAAATTTTGTAATGAGGCTTTTATTTCAAAAATCGAAAGTTGACCTAAATGTTGTTAATTGAGACAGTAAATAGAACAAAAATATGCTGTTTATCTACGAAAATGCATTAAAAGAAGTTTGACAACAAATGTTTTTATTTTTAATTAAATATAAATCTCTAAAATAAATCATTTTCACTTCACTTTAAATCAATTAAACTGTTATATAATTTTTATTCTTGTTTATAATTTAAAGTTGATCCACATCTTCATTAAAGTGAAATAAAGATCTGCAGAACTTCCAAATTAAGAACTGTAAACGCAAACTTCTTAATGCACTCAATAGATTTGCTGTTGCATAACAATGCGTCAGTTCTTCCGACAACAACCAACACACTGACGAACCATCGAATTCTCCGCATTCCATTTAAATGGATAACAGTGTACATGCTCCAGAAGCACCATTTTTCAGAACGAAATTAAAATTCAACAAAAGCCTGCATTCTTCACTGTGTTTCTGTATAGTAAATTTGCTTTTTTAGTAAAACTAATCACGTTCTGTGAAAAAGACCGTTTCGACCACACCCAAATTTTATGCACCATTTTTCCTTTGGAATCCCTGTGTTTTTGGCGTAAATGGACTTTGATTGATAAAGATCTCTTCACTAATACTGTCATCAAATGAGCAAAAGTGACTAATTTCCTTTGGGTCAACCATCTTTTACTGGGAAGTCGCGTGATTCATTATTTGCCTTCTCGAAATTGAAAGAAGAGGTTTTAGAAATACTGCACTTCTAGAAGTAAAATAATGTAGGTCATGGAAAGGTGATTAATTTAATTTTACTCGAGAAAGTTATATTCCATAAATGCAGCGTGACGTTAAGAAAATTATGTGCAAAGTTGCATTGTATCTAGGGTGCGTTTTCACACCTTGGTAAAGTGAAAACGAGCGTAATGGCGAATATTCCATGAATAATTCCTATGCTCAGATGAATGTTCATTTATAATCCAAGATGTATAGTGAATTTTCAAGCTCCATAATTGGTGCATTTCAAGATATATATTAAATTACAATGATAACTAGAGGAAAATTGTTTTAAATATTCTCGGTTTATTATAAATTAAAAAATTTAACATCATTTTTATTACATTCAAATATCTACATCCATAAAATCATGATTGATATACCTCTGTGTTAATTTCGATACAGCTGAAATAAGATAACGAAGAAAAGAAATATCTGATAAAGTACAATTTAATCATTGATATTACTTAAAAGATAACTAATACATTAAACATTAAATTAGATATTTGTTAATTGTTCAATAGGACTCAAAAATTAGAAAAAATAGATGCAATATCTAAATTAAGGAAAAGAAAATTATTTAAAAGTTAAATAATTCTAAATGAATTTTATACATAAAACAGGAAACTGGTACTCGTAAAAAATAGTTAATATCAATGAAATACGAGGAATATATTAAAATAAAGAAAGGCGAATACGAATTATAACAAAATTTTATAAAGAATAGAGAGATATCCAAAAAAAATCATTAGAACTCTTCATAATTAAATGCATATATATATATTAATAATTACTACAGTTCGCAGACTTACCATTTATCTTAAACACGTACAATGCATAATCTTTTGCATTACTTCAATTACATCTAGCACAGATATTTGTTTTCACCAGTTAAGGGGACTTGGCACCCTTTGAGCAAACTTCTTTATTTACGTATTTAAAAATAATATTTTAACATTTTATACAATGTTTCTATTCAAGAAAATGTTACCAGATGAAAATTTTCATATATTATTCACACAATTTTAAAAATTTAAATTTTTTGAAGAAAATTGGGAAAATTTTAAAATCCTACACCTTTTGTAAAAATTAATTTTTTTAACTGAAAATTTTTTAGAATATTCTTATGGATGTTCTTAACAACATTAGGGTTCGATTTTAGAATAACTTTATTAGTTTTTGAGAAAAAAAATAAAATGTTGATATACAGGCTAAAAATCAACGAAAAAGCCAACATGTCTTACATTTTATTTTGTTTAAAAAAAAGTATTCCGTTTATAGCAAAACGGATCCTAATTTATTACATGCTTTATTTTAACACACAGGAAAAAATTAAAGTGATTGGTAAATATATGTCGAAGGAGTAGCATTTTGAATGCACTAAGGTTTCGAAAAACACAAACTGAGAAAAACCACTTTAAAGTTTATAATTCTGAAAAAATAATTATTATAAGCTTAATTAAACTTAAAATACCACTTTAAGATATTACTTATACGTTTTTCTTTAAAATAATTGCATTTTCATATGTTTTCAACCCACACATTTTTACAAATGATCAACTTTTAGAGAGTACTAATTGCACAAGAAAACTCAAGAAAAACTTTAAAAAAAATTGTTTTTCTGTCTGGACAGAAATTTTAGCTGTTTTTCTCTTATAATATTAAAGTATTTCATTTGTTTGAAAAATATATCAGGAATAAGAACTGAAATTATATAAAATTATTAATATAAAATGCCTTAATTTAAAATTTTACATGCACACATTTCACAAGAAAAATTATATTATTATATTGCCTCGGAAATATTCTGCTTTTAATACTACACATTCTTTTTTATAGTTATTATTTCTATTTATAAAATAGATTTTTTTTATCATAACGCATTTTTTAGCTTTTCTTTCTAAAAAGGGGGGTGTGGCTAAATTGCCTAATTTGTTTTCAAATGAAGTTTTATTCAACTTCTAACTTTCCGACTTGCACAAGTGATATATCAATCGAAAGATAATAATGCAAAGAATAAGATTAAATTAAAATAAAAAAAAACGATAGGTTTGTGATTTTTAGGGTACCAAGTCTTCTTAAATGTTATATTTTAATATTACTTAAAACATTTCAGTTATTGCAAGATAATCAATTTGAATTTTGTAAGTAATTATGTTAGGGGTTTTTTTTATCTTCTTTAGTGGCTCATTAGTATGTTTTAAATTATGTTATAGATATGTTTATTTCCCAAAATCATATACAATTCTCAAAATGGTCAATGCAAGTAATTTAGATTGGCAGGGAATTATATTTTCTTGTTTGTATACAGTAGTTTTGTGGGGTTAAAATATGGCGCTGTCAACAGGAGAGAGATCAGATTTGTTATTAGCACTTTTTTGTATATGTAGTGTTGTTGTTGTAACTAATGCCACCTGCCTGACGAAGTCGGATCGAGGCCCACGAAATTCATCGCGGCTAAGGGCTAGAGTTTTTACGCCTGTCGTTAGCCTTAGCTTTGAGCCCCATGCAGGTGACAGTACGATTTTGCTCGGTTCCACACCAATTTGAGGGAAGAAACCCTGGAGGTGGCCAGGAGCATCCCACCTATCTTCCCCTTTCACCAACTACACGAGAGAGCCTGCAGCTCGACGGATATTTAGAGTACTCCCCTGCCGCAAAGGCACTATACATTTATAAACATCCATGTCTTTTTTCCGGGATTCGAGCCCAGTTCCTACGACACCACAGTCAGCATCGCTAATCACTATACCGGTTGGGTGACCTGGCCTACCGGTGGAACCGAAATGAGTAAATACCACTAACTACCATTATACCTGATACATTTTATTACCAATTTTGTTATATTATTTTCCCTTGTTTGCTTCAGGAAAAATATTTTTTCTTACTATAACTTTTAAGTTAAATGTCCGTAAATCAATTAAATGTGTTATTTAATTAGTTAATTAAATAAAAGTAAAATATAATCTTTTTTTACCATCTTGCATTTAACTCATCGAATTTTGGAACTATTTAAATTAGATAAAAATATATTTAGTATAATTTTTTTGTACTCTCTCTGCATATTTAAAATTTGATATCTATTGTAACAAATTTAAAATTTAATTTTATAAAAGAATATAACTGCTCAAAAGTTCTACTAAAAATCATTGCTAATGAACCATTTAAAATTCTGTTCCATTTTGTTTAAGAGAAATTTAACCTCATCTAAGTAGGAACTATCGGCATCCCAATAATTATTTATCATCTCTTAAATCTCTGCAATGATAATTTTTACTAATTTAAAGATGATGTAAAAGTGAAATAAAAAAACAAATGTTTGAGAAGCGTAACAAACTTTGTCAGGAGAAATAATATTTCTAATTTATGCTTAAGAACTTCAAAAAATATAAATTATTGATAGTTTTTTAAAATGCAAATTATTGAAAATGAATTAAAACCCAAAAACAACCAAAATTGAAAAATTTATTAAATTCCCCGCCATTCATTATTTTTTTATACAATCAAATAAGAGTTCATTGAAAATGCATGTTGGCCGAAGTAATTTTTGCAGTCAAACATATCTGTAGATGAGAGAAAATATTAAATGCAGTGAATGAAAGAAACAAAATTAGAAATAAATTATGAATACTAAAATGTCGCTGTTGCGGGAAGGGTAGAACATAATCTAGGCATGCCCAACCTGCAGCCCATGGGCCGCATGCGGCCCAATTGAAGTTTCTGTCTTTATTATTTTAGACATTTGGACTACAGATAGTTGAATCGAAAATATCGTGTTTCGACCCACCCCACCTCTACCCGTGCAGTTCTTACCGAAATAATTTTTTTCCTTCATTTGACTTCCAAGCAATTGTAATAACAGGTGTTGATGGATGAAGGAAAGCAGATGAGCGTGGGTATGTTATTCCTCTTTCAACGAGAAGTTCGTTGAGAGTGAGTAGTGTATTTAGTTCTATTTATCAGAGAACTAATTTATGTCTATATTTTTAAGTTCAGATTAGTAGTCTTTTTCTTGTTTTATTTGGCAATGAAAGAATCCGATGATGGATTTAATGAGTTGCCTCAGAACTGTAATACCAGCTAGTAGAAATGTAAGATAATTACGGCAGCAGAATAAAAATGTTTAATATTTTAACCTTCTAAAATTATGTAACTTTTTCATTTTATGATATATTTTAATCCCGGTGCAGAATAATTAATATCATACAATAAGAAACTAAACATTTGGCTATTGGGCAGAAAAAATACTTATTTTGTCAAACAGTGTAATAATTAGAATGATGTTCTTCTTTGCTTAGTTGCCTTTCTGCATTGAAATTAAAATTTTGAAAATCTAAATCAATTTTATGTAAACATACTGTAACACAAGTATAAAATGTGAAGAAGTTACGCACTTGTTGTCATACTACGTAACCTCAGATGGAAGCATAAATCTACTGTAGATAAGAACCTTGTAGGTTAAGAGATATTCCTCCACCACCAAGTGCAATCGGTCGACTTTCAACTTTGTTGTGATTGTGATCCAGTAAAAGGTAAACTTGCTGTTTTTTGATCATATCAATAATTATGGAATAAATTTCTATTATATATTTATCTCAAGTAAAATACAAACACAAGTGTCACATTAATTGTAAGGAAATAAAATATTTTGAATGTTGTACAATAATAAAATATTTTGAATAATTTGTTTTATTTTATATGTGCGGCCCACCTCAGTTTAGTAAATTTTTACTTGGCCCACCAACCGATTTGGGTTGGGCACCCCTGACCTAATCAATTCTGATTTTATTAGCAGTAATTTGCAAACTAATATGGGTTTCAATGGTTGCATTTTAATTTATTCCTTGATAAAGCTTACATTGCACATTAGAGAAATTAATCCTTAAAACATATCCTTGATCCCTTATAGTGTTGTTTAATGTATGTACATTGAAAGAATGCCTTTTTCATTTTATCTCTTGTGTTGCTTTCGTTGGTAAAGAAGTGAATAAAATTCAGACATCATTAATAATAAAATTTTTCTCGTTAAGTAATATGCTGAGTTACCTTATCGCAGCGCCCTTTAGTTCGTTAACGAATTACTAATTTTTCACAACGAAATTATCAGTAACAATGATTTACTTTTTTAAATAATTATTTTCATTCGAACTGTTAAGATAATTTAGAATCTTTTACTTTTACTCGTGAATTAGTATTCATTATATTCCTAAAAACATTTATTTTTGGAATAAAATGAGCTTTATGGTAAATAAAGAATTATTTGATTCAGTAGTCATAACACTATTTTATTTTTATTAAAATAAAAACATTTTCTTTTAAGAAAATAAATCATGTTACACACAATACCATACTATTTTAATAAATCAAAATAAATTCAAAATAAATGAAAACAATGGCAGATACTTCTAAATATAAAAATTAATACTTCCCCCAAAATTTCATAAATTACATGTTATGTTTTGTTAAACATGTGTGCATTTTAGTATTATATACAGGCCAATAAATTGTACAATACTTTGTATCATTTTAGATCAAGAATTACTTTGTTAAATATTTATGCAGGCTTAAATTATATTAATAATTACGTATAATATAAAGTAAAAAGTGAAACTATTAATGAATTAACTATCAATATTTTGTATTATTAGAATAATTTTCATTAATTTACTTTCTATATATATTTCTATTTTATTGAGTGATTTAAGTTCGTTTTGTTTCTTTTTTTTCCTTTTGCAGTTATTAATATTGTTGCCGCTTTTTCATCAAAAATTAATCGCAATTAAGTTTATTGATATATGAAAAATGCGGAAAGTTAAAGTGGTAAGTAGATAATAGTTGAAACATATAGTTTTTGCATTATGCAATTTTTTGTTTAAAGTTTGTGAAAAGAATTTAGCACATTTAAAAGTATTTTTTGAAGAATCATGCATATATCCGTTAAATGAAGGTTTTGGCATTTGGTTGGAGAGTTTTGTTTTTTTACAATCGTACATTGTGAGAAATCTAATTGGCAAAGGGTGAAGAAGTTATATAGTTATATAGAAACTACACTTCGCTATAGAGAGGTACTTTTACGAAGAAAATCGTGAAATGTTCAAGGTTCCAGGAAAAAGTTCGCTATATAGAAAAATTCGCAATACAGAGGTTCGACTGAATATTGTTTTCCATTTTTTTTAATGTCATAATAAATTTTTCATAATACTAATAAAAAGTGAGATGTCATATGATTCTTTACCAGTGTGTAGTACTTTGAAGATACACAAAGACGATTCGAAACGGAATTCATTAACTTGATTCTCGGTCAAGTGAAAAGGATGACATCTTGTGACGGGGCTTTGTTGCGGATGACATCACTTTGTTGCATTCCTACAAACAGTGACGATGTCTGATATGGAAACAGATCTGAACCCTCCGAAGTTCAGCTATGTCCTTCCTGACTGCACTTACTTGTTTCATCCTCCGGGAAAAGATAAGCGCCGCAAACAGAAAGATCCCAAGAGGAAAGCCGTCTAGCCCCCGCCAGAAGTTACCGAAAGCGACAAATGCCGTCGCCACCAAGAAATGCAAAAACGCATTAAGATGACGAACGGCAGACTCTCCTTCCTCGAGCACTGTATTCGAAGTGAGAAGGAATTTCCTGACCTCACCGATGATGACGCCCTCGTTGGATTACAAAAAGAACATGAACAACTCTCTGCTCAGCAGGAGCAAACCTTGGGTGAGTTAGCTTTGTTTCTTCCTTGCCCTGTACTGGATTGCCCGGGAAATGTTAAAAACTCTACTAAGCAAAAGGACCCCCCAGAGCCAAGTGTGAAAAAACACCCACGCTTAGAGAGCCGCGATAGTAATAAAACAGCAAATGATGACAGTGGTTTCGTCTCCCCCAAAAAGACTGCAAAAAAACTAAAATTCTCTGTTCCCATTGCCGGCACCAGTCAGCCTGTTAAAGTACAGAATAAATTCAGCAGTCTTTCCGGAAAGGAAGCTGAAATAAACCCCACGACTTCAGGTCAAACTGCGGCTCCAATTTCCGCCCGTCCTAAAGTCCCCCCAATTATGTTCAAACATAAAAAAGCTAACTACAAATCAATTGTTAAAAACCTAAACAAAGACTTCCCTGACTGCGAAGTCAAGCTAGCAGGGAAATATTTCAAGATTTTCTGTAAAACCCCCGACGAACATCGCATTGTGACAGATTACCTTAAGGAAATAAGTGAGGAATTTTTTACATCATTGACCCACCAGATTCCCGCCCCCTGAAAATTGTCATCAAAGGCCTCCCTATTTCTACTGAAATCGATGAGATCCAAGATGACTTAACTTCACAAGGATTTAGCGTTGAAAAGGTGGCTCAGCTCACCCGATCAAAAACAAAAGCTCCGCTCCCCATTTTCATGGTTGAGCTTGAAAAGAAATCTGACTCCCCAGATATATTTAAAGTAAAAAAGTGCTGCTACCTCGCGGTGCAGATCGACGCTTTTAACAGACGACCGGGGGTTTCACAGTGTTACAATTGTAACCTGTTTAACCACTCGTCGAAAAATTGCTTCATGCGCACCAGATGTTTAAAATGCGGTGAATCTCACCGTACAAATGAATGCCCCATTAAAGAAAAAATTGAAAATCCCTTATGCATCAATTGCAACAAGACGGGACACATGGCAAATTGGAGCCAATGTGAGGAATTCCCCAAAAGAAAACCCAGAAAAGGTGAAACGATTCGCAACCGTAACACCTCTACCGAATCTAACAAAACCTCAAAAAAGGTCACCCCAAATCTCTCCTTCGCAGCTGCCCTCTCGGGCGCTTGAAAACTAAAAACTACTCCCGGAACTCCGGCCGCCACTGAAGAAACCCCTTCAATCAATGAAAAAATTAATGATAAAGACTTTGGCTTCAAAGACGCGATACGCGAACTCAGAAGATTTTTTCTAGACTACCCCTTTCTTTTAGAAATGGGTAGGCAATTTAGTTACGCAAAAGACGAAGAAAGACTTGATATCTTTTACCAAAACCTTGTTAATAATCAAAACCGAAAGGCCTAATTTCTAGCTCTTCGCATTTCAAAGATCTCTCAATTCAATGATTTATAGTTTTTTCAAAACCGCCTCCCTCGAAAGCTTTCTCCGCCCACCGTCCGGGAAACCCCCGGCCATTGGTCGAAGCGAGACACCCTTAAGATTCTCGGGCGCCAAAAATGCGACCCCGAGTTATTTTAGCAATCCAGTGCTATCTATTTCCACTTATTTTTAACAAGGGCAAGTAAGATTTTTCAATGCTACTCCCCAAGTGTTCGATAGGAGATTAAGACCTCTTCGGAGATCAGGAGCTCCGCTGTTACCATTGTGACGGGGCTTTACCGAGTTTCTCCTATTAATCTTCTTGGCTAATCTTTGGGACCAGCATTGAAATAATTCACAGCCAATCATCTCAAGAAGAAACCGTGATATTCAGATTAGTTAGTAGATATATAGTGAAGATTTTGTAATCAAGAGAAAGAATGAGAAAGGAAGCTGAAATGTTGAATGCCATGAACTGATGGTAAGACACTAAACTTAGAAACACAATTATAGAACGGGTTTTAGCGGGTTAAAGATATTAAGGAAGATAAAGATTCATAGGATAATTTTGCTTAAAGATAGGTGGTTAGAATTCCAGGCACTATTTACTTAGAATTTAGGAATACGTTATATCACTCCTGATTGCCTTCCTATAGTAAGACTTGTGTTCTTTAATATACTTGGATAATAATAAATTGGATTTATTATGGCTAACTTGGGTGATCAATCCTTTCCTCTCACAAATCAAGTACGGACGGGCATCAGCCCCCCTTCCCCTTTAGATGGTAGTTTCAAATGGGATCAGGATTCTCACCCTTGACATGAGAAATTGACAATACGTTTAGTTATTGCCATCGGTAACAATCTTGTGCTAGTGTCTGTAGAGAATTAACAAAACGGGTTGTTAAAAAAAGTTATTATGTGAGCCAATGAAATAGTTCACTGCTCTTATTTATTACTGTGCCAGAATTAACAACATTTTTAAAAGTCCGATTCTCGGAAACTTCATAGATGAGTAAAAGTAAAATCTCTAAGAGTCCAGAACATGAGTAGTTTTACTCCGTACTTAACCTTAAAGAGGGAAGTAGTTTAGTCTATTGGTGCAAGTATTGAAGACCCACTAAAGTGTAAGAGATCTCACATTTTTTAAGCTATATGGATTAGAAAGTTTTCCATTTAGTTAGGTCGTCTTAAGACTTCTTCAGGATCGGGGTTTCTACTGAAAATAGGCCGTGTGTCCCTAAAAGATGAAGGTCCAACCTACGACCCTTAAAATTAAACAGTACATATAGAATACGTTATCAAATACTCATGCAAACAATAACCCGAAACAAATAAATGTGTAGGAATTACAATCACGCAAACCAGCTCGACCGACTTCCACTTTTTGACGGAATGAGTAATGATGGTGTATGGTGACAGGCCTAGGCCTGTATGAGGATGGCACACATAAAATGTAGCCATTTAATATATAATCAGAAATATTATAGTTTATATATCTTTTTCAAATAATACAACCGGAAGTAACATTTGACCGTTGGGATTATTCGAATTATGATCATCTTATGAAGATTGAGTTGAGAACGAGACAACCCCTCCCCTCATTGCGGCTCAGGCCGTGGTCTCAGTTGGCCCATGCTCTAAGACATCCCTGCCTTTAGGTAGTATTCTGGAAGTAGATCAGGTACTAGAATCAAAATTATTTAATATTTATATTACGGCGAAAAGTCATCGTCTACCCCCTAAAAATATTGCATATACGCCTTTTTGAATAATGATAAATAAGATACCGAATTATTTATCTTGTGAAGATATGTATATAATAGTGCTCTCTTAGAACCTGTATAAAAATTTCGAAGAACAGAATGTTTATGTAAAGGATATATATATATATATATATATATATATATATATATATATATATATATATATATATATATATATATTTATATATATATATATATATATATATATATTTATATATATATATATATATATATATATATATTTATATATATATATATATATTTATATATATATATATATATATTTATTTATATATATATATATATATTATATATATATATATATATATATATATATTTATATATATATATATATATATTTATATATATATATATATATATATATATTATATATATATATATATTTATATATATATATATATATATATATATATATTTATATATATATATATATTTATATATATATATTTATATATATATATTTATATATATATATATATATATATATATATGTCACAGTATTTTAAATTAACTATTTGCTCTGAAAAAACCATTTGCACCTACAACTGTGGGTTTATTACCATTAATTGCAATACGCAGACCGAGAAAGATTTGATGTCCCAAAACTCACACACACACACACACACAGATCCTAAAAATAATTAATATAAATTTTATCGATTAAAATAGATGATCAAATCTATTTACATAGATTATTTTTTTTCAGAATACACTAACCTATTTTTTAAACGAGGTAAGAGGTGATTCTGAAAATATGATGATTTTCAAAACATTATATATATATATATATACCATATTAGAACTCTGGTTAGTTATCAATTATGACCTACATAAACAATCAGCATTAGGCTGTGTTAACATTTTTATGAAGATGTCAGTTACAAGGTTCAAATACATTTTCATTTTATCAAAACAAAATTAACTTTATTTTATACTTTTATAGCAGTATTTTAGATTATAAGGATTATTATTACCTAATTTTATCAGTTATTAATCTTTTGAATTACCTAATTTTTCTTAAAAATCAATTGTCTTTTGTTTTGAATTCAGAAATTAAATCATGTCATCCTATTATTTTTTTGTAGTTTCATTAGCTTGTAATCTTTCAATACTTCAGAATTTTTTCAGTATAACTAATAACAAAATTTTATCATATTAACATTTAGATTATTTCTTAAAATTACTGTTACTTTAATTTAGTTTAGATTTTTTTTATTATTGATTTTTGTGTATTTTGAAAATAAAACCTCAAATTTATCTACTAATTTCTTTAGAGATCATTAAGCTAAATAAATGATTACCTTCATTTTATCTTGAAAGAAAAATCTGTAAAACTCTTACTTTTAATAACCCTCTTTGAAAAATGAAGAGGAAACCGATACTATTTATTCATGTTATGTTTTTAATACTTTACCGAGGATAAAATAATAAAGTAAACATCCCCTACGGCAACTTTTAATTATTCCCAAAAAGTCTGACTTTCTTTCATTTTTTTTTTTAGAGATATATCTCTCTCATTCAACAAAATATCTAATTAAACTGAATACAAATATTTTAGAAGTTTTAATTTATATGCATATCACTATCAAATAATAGAAACTAAATTTCTCATCATTAAAAACAAATTCTTTTAATGAAGATAAATATTTTAGTTATATATATATTTAAGTTAAACATGTTATACTTACTCACTGTGTTCAACTTGACTTAATTTTGTTCAGATTTTTCTTCTTTTGAAAAATTTTTATTAATTGATTAGAAAAATCCTTTATTTAAGTTTCATGAATGCGTGGGTTAAAACTCTACTTGCGCAGTTAAAAAGGTGAATTTGGTATTGGTTACAAATATAATGTTGATTAACTTTAAAATTCATTAATTAATTACAATTGATTAAGGCTAATTAATTAACTGATTTATTTAATTGATTCCTGAATAAGGAATATTCTTTCAATCGTTATACATATCATCTTACGAAATATTTGAAGTGTATTTGTTTGAATTTTTTACTGTCCCATTTCTTTAGACTGAATGGATTTCCAGGCTGCATATATATTTTACCACGAAAAATCAAATAAAGGTACAGAAATTTGATTTAATAGATTAAAATATAGTTGTCTCCATTGAATAATTAACTTATATTGAATTTTAGTTGAGTTCCATTCTTGAAAATTATTATCCTATTTAATGTTCTTTAAAACGAATTTACTTTTTTGATTGAAGTATCGTATTATTCTGTATTATTAATGAAAATTAACTCCGTTCCATATGCTTGTTACTATATTTAAACAAACAATTATCTTATTATTTCTTTCCCATTAACCCTCACAAATTTCACTCTGTTGTGAAAACGTTTTATCTGAAATGGGAAGATTTTTATTGTGAAGATTAATTTTGCATTTTCATATATGATAGATTTAAATGTTCAAAGACTTTTATAATTAACGCGAAATACCTTAATACGTTCCTTCTTAAATTATTTTACTAGAAGAAACTGATACTGATTTTGTACAGTAGTATTGTGGTGGACTCTCTTCGATCATGTTAGCATGCACATTACTCAATAAATATCACATTTAATATCTGATTAGCTTATGTTGTTGTTTCTAATGCCACCTATCCGATGGTGTCAGATAAAGGCCCCAAAAGTTCATTGCGGCAGAAAGCTAGACGTATCCTTGTATTTAGCCGAAGCTTTGAGCACCATAAAGTTGACAATACGATTTGTGTACATTACAAACAAGCATGCATTCTCTGGGATTTGGACCCAGGCTCAACGGCACATCAGTCTGCGTCACCAACCACTATACCGGGATGATTAGCTTATTCAAACTACGAATAATCTGTATCAAAATAAAGTAACTATATGTGGAATTACATAGGTTAACTAGATTGAAGCAAATGTGATTATATTGACAATGACTTGACCTCAGTACCCCTTCTATAATACCTCATGATTCTTCTCAAATCACGTAACTCCGGGCTCGCGTAAGTTGAGGTATTACTGTATATGTAAATTATGCGCATTTAGAAAACATTAAACCTTGAAGTACAAGTATCTATGTAGCTATGTACAACTGATTGATGTTTTACTTCATTTCTATTACCAATTTAAAATTGATTGAAGTTCTTTTTATTTTCTTTTGAGGCCACATATCTTAAGTAAATAAAATGTTCTCTTAATTATTGAAAGTAAAATATTTTATTAAAAGTATGTATACGTAGTAGGATTCAAAAAGTCCCGAAAAGAGTCTATAACTTAAAAAATATCACCAATTAAACTGCTGAAACCCATCCTCCTTCGAAATAAGACCCTTGAGTAGTAACACTCTTTTGCCATCGATTCTAAAAGTCATCGAAACATTTCTGAAATCATTTCTTAGCTATGTCCGTTAATTCAGCCGGCGATAAACTTTTAACTTCATCTGCTGTTTGGTCTTCGTTTAACATGCAGTGAATGTTATGCTGACACACCCTATGCATATTAAGATCCTTTGTCAGTATCCATTAACATGTGGGTCAGTATATCCCAAATGATTTAGCTATCGTTCGAATCCCGTTCTTACGTACCAGTGCAGAAATATTTTTGATGTTTTTAGTGGTACCGGGAACCTGCGGACGTCCAAAGCGATTGTCGTCTTCGACACACTCCCTGCCTCCTCGGAAACGTCGATGTGACTAAAAAATTTGCGTTCGTGATAATGTATCAAATCCTTACACATTATTCAAAATTTCGTAAGTCTCCGTAGCACTCTTTCCCAAGCGAACACAACAATTACCGTATTTTCCTGTATATAATCCGCAGCGGTGTATTATCCGCAAAGCCTTTTTTCGAGTAAAAAAAAATAAACACTGTATAATCCGCGGTAATTTTTACGGCGAATAATCCAAAAATATAAACTGCCGATAATGAGTGCAATATAAGATAAGAAATACACAATATAATTAAAAAAGAAGTAAGAAATTGTACAAGAAAAATTATTATGAGACTTCTCTTTAAATATATATAAAATATTTTTACGATAATCTCAATAAAACCAAAAAAAAAATTCTTTGCTACTGTCATCTATGTTTTGAGTTGTTAAACGCGGAAAAAACAGCAAACAAATTAAGATCGAGGCAGGTTTTCCATTGTCTCTTTCTTTTAAAATCCTTTTATTTATTCCTTCCTATAATTCTGGCCAGTGAGGTTTTTCACGACTATTGGCTCTTTAACGTCGATCACAATTTTCGAAGTTGGCCTTATTTTTTCTCCACAAACGAATATTCAATTCCTCAACGTTCAAAAACCTTGCAGCTTCCTGACTTCGGTAGCCTTCTCTATAACTTTTAACTTGAAGTTTGCAGTGTAACTTACCGATTTCGCATCAACATGATGAAAATTTTCAAAGGACGTAATAGCTCTAGTCAAGAGAAAATTGGAAATGACACCAACGAATTGTAACTGTTCTTTCCTTTCGATTGATCGAATTCGTTTTTGAATGCAATTGGACAAAAACTAGTTATGGCTGATATACGTCATCCGAGCCATGAAAGCGCCATCTGTTATTTAATTTATAAAACATAAACGGCATTTTATCTCAGATAATCTGCGGTGGCGTATAATACGCACAACGAAATTTGAAACTTTTTAACACATAAACCGCGGATTATGTACAGAAAAATACGGTAATATTCATTAACTGTTCAACAAACGTAACTTCTTTCAATTGAGGGACTAAATACATCCGCCAACAAAATATGATACCGTGACGATCTACCTACCGCGTGATTTGGAACCAACTTTTTTTTAAAAGGGAAACGTAACACGGAAATGTTATTGTAGTCACTCTACTGCAAAAATGTTTCGCATTATAGGCACTGTTCGGGAGCTTTTGTGAATCCTACTAGTATTTTTTATAATGATGGGGTTAAAAATTGAGGAGTGAGTGAATATTAACGTCGCACTGTTCAGTTACACGAGGGCTTTTGGCGACGGACCACGTAATTTTGAACCATGGTCAAGAGACGTGGGCGACACCTGAGCTGGCATCCTCCTCTCCTACCACGTTTCAGCTCTCAACAGATTTAGCGTGAATCGCGGCCGGCGGGTCTTCAGTAGTACTGGGTTCGAACTCGGGACGAGGCCAGCCACGATCCGAAACCCATACCACTCGGCTACCGCGGCCACAAAAAATTAACGAGATGTGAGTGTGAATTAAGGCTTCTATTATTCTTTTAATTGCCACAATCGTAACAATGAAAAAGAGTTATTAAAATATAATTGTACGCAGAAGCCATGAAAATTAATGAAAATGCGCAGTGCCCAAAATGTACCATAATTTTTTTTAAAAATTTTAAAGCAAAAAAATAAAATGTTTTATTAGAGAAAAGTTGTTTTTTTTAATATACAATATTGGGACAATTTCTTTTAAAAGGAATAAATAGGTACATAAGTTTTACTGTGAAATATTTTGTTTTTTAATTCTACGTTAGACTCATTTACGCAGAATTACGCTTACTTTTCTTACAATGATTTCGTCAGAAGGATTGTCTATAAAAAGGAAAATGAGCATAAACTGTGAAGCGAAAATTTCGAAATTCAGTGCGATTAATAAAATATGCAAATTTTTTTCGTTTCGTACTTCTTTTCGCACTTTATGACGTCATCATCAATAACAGGGTGTAAAATGAAGTCCTTAACTTCCTTTTAAAGTGCTGATAACGTAAAACACTTTTTTTTTCTCTTTTCCTAAAATATTCTGGAACAAAGATTAATGAATTAGCTAATTAAAATTGTTTCGTACATCTTTAGAAGTTGTTCCTTTTTATTTCTTTCCTTTCTCAGATCAATATTTCTTCGCTTTCTTGAAAAAAAAAAAGTTCTTATGTGAGACAAAAAAAGAATAAAAAAAGAAAGGGGATATGATAGAGACAATTATTCCAGCAAATTATCTTTTGGGTTATTGAAATAATTATACTCGAAATAAAAGAAAGCGCTTCGTAAATTTTCTAAGTATTTTTCTTCTTTGGTTTTAAATCGAGGTGTTGATTCTTTTATTTCAATACAAAAGAAGTTTATGTAATGGCCAAAAAATTATCAATTTATTAGTAATTTGCATACAATTTTATTATCGAATGTTCAGCGATTATCTCATTAATCCTTATAAAAATCATGTAATACGGATCATGGTGTAAATAGAGATTGTGCCTTTTTTACTCTTTTGTAATGTATTTTACATTTATGGAATTTCTTAAACTTATTATAACCAATACGTTTAGTTAAAAATGTACATATTTTTTTGCTTAAGAAGACTTGGTACCCCTAAAATCACATACCTATCGTTTTTTTTATTTCCATTTAATCTTATTATTTGCATTATTATCTTTCGATTGATATATCACTTGTGCATGTCGGAAAAATAGAAGTTGAATAAAACTTCATTTTAAAACCAATTAAGCAATTCAGCCACACCCCATTTTCAGAAAAAAAAGCTAAAAAAAGCGTTTTGATAAAAAAAAATCTAATTTATGAAGAGAAATAATAACATTAAAAAAAGAGTGTGCAATATATAAAGCAGAATATTTCCGAGCAATGCATACAATCATTTTTTTTTCTTTGTGAAACGTGAGCATGTAAAATTTTTCAATTAAGGCATTTTATATTAAAAATCTTATATAATTTCAGTTCTTATTCCTGATATATTTTTCATACAAATGTAATACTAAAATATTATTAGAAAAAAGGCTAAAATTTCTGTCGTGACAGAAAAAAAAAATTTTTTACGTTTTCTTGAATTTTCTTGTGCAATTAGTACTCTCTAAAAGTTAATCATTTATAAAAATGTGTGGGATGAAAAAAATATTAAATTGCAATTATTTTAAAGAAAAACGTATAACTAATATCTTAAAGTGGTATTTTAAGTTTAATTAAGCTTATAATAATTTTTTTTTCAGAATTATAAACTTTAAACTGGTTTTTCTCAGTTTGTGTTTTTCGAAACCTTAGTGCATTCAAAATGCTACTCCTCGACAATTACTTACCAATCACTTCCATTTTTTCCTGTGTGTTAAAAATAAAGCATGTAATAAAATTAGGGATCCGTTTTGCTATAAACTGAATACTTTGTTTTCAAAAAATAAAATGTAAGACATGTTGGCTTTTTCGTTGATTTTTAGCCTGTATATCAATATTTTTTTTCTCGAAAACGAAACAAGTTATTCTAAAATTGATCCCTAAAGTTGCTTAGAACATCCATAAGAATATTATAAAAAAAATCAGGTCAAAAAAATTAATTTTTACCAAAGGAGTAGAATTTTAAAATTTTCCCAATTTTCTTCAAAAAATTTTAATTTTTTAAAATTTTGTGAATAATATATGAAAATTTTCATCTGGTTTCATTTTCTTGAATAGAAACATTGTATAAAATGCTAAAATATAACTTGTAAATACGTAAATAAAGAAATTTGCTCAAAGGGTACCAAGTCCTCTTAATTCGACTGTACAAAAGTAAAATGGTTTTAAAAATTGCTAATTTATTTTCTTTTAAGTTTATACTTATTCCATGTCACACAATAGATAAAAATTGTTTAATTTTTTAAACATTCAACTGTCAAAATTGTTTTTTTATCTTATATATAAGTAATCATGTCATACATTTTCATATTCAAGATATGGAATTATTGAAAATCTGTTCACCAGAAATCCTTTTTTTTTGCGTGTTTAATCAAAATTTAATGATTTCATTGTCACATAAATCAATTTTCAACCTAATAATATAACGAATAACAAACAATGTGAAGAAAAAGTATTATGGGAATATTAAAAAAAAGTGAGAAATAAAATATGCTTGAATTTGTTTTCAACTTTTTTTGGAATATAAAGTTTGATTAGGAGAGCTGATCTTTCTGTATGTTAAATATTCTTTTATATGTTTATATTTAATGATGGGTTTGAAAACTGTAATATTTGGTAATTCATGGATGATAAGTATTTGAATAAAATATAAGCTTTTTTCCTCAATATTATATTTAATATTTAAAAAAAATCTTAATTTTTAGAAACTAAAATTTCATTTTGTTTTTATTGATAAAAAACAAAGCTTTTTGATTATGAATTTTAACAAATGCATTAAAAGTGATGTATTTCCATAATATTTGTCTATTCAGAAGTCATTTCCAAATTTCAGAAAATACATAATTTTTCTTCTATATGACAATTAATAAAAATGTGATAATGATACTTTTCTTATATTTCAAAACCGAATAACTTCTGATGGATTTGAGTTACGTAGCTGAAAAATAATGATTGAAATTTTGCTCCTTGTAGAGTAAGTTACAAAATCCTTTAATGACCTAGTGGTAATATTCGAAAAGCGATTTATCAGCGTGGATATTCTACTTGTCTCATGAATGACAATTCATTTAAGTTTTCTCGTTCAGTGATTGATGTTATTGTAGCTCTGTATTAATAAATAAAAACCATTCTTGCCCTCGTACGGGAACAGTAATTAATTTTTCTTTCTTTATTCTTTTGTTACTTTGATTAAATATATATTTATAAAGGATATGAATCAAATTCAGAATAGATGGAGTGAGAGAGAACATAATTAATTTAAGCTAAGACTTTAAGTAAAATATTTTCAATTTGCATTTTTATAATATTTAAATTTTTACTCTACTGTCATGTTTTTACCTTTTTTTTCTTCTTCTCCAAATATTACAGGTAATGAATAATTTTGTTCATCTGAAATAAATGATTACTATTAGGACTAATAAGTATTTTCTTCAGAAATATTTTAATTGCAGACAGAAACACATGTGTTTCAATTCGAATAATACTTTTTTAGTTAAATACTTAATTGGTTCTTTGCAAATTATGTAAAAGGGATGGATAAACCTATGCTAAGTTTTCTGTACATGTATGAAATAGTTAAAGATAAATGAAAGGTACTGTTTCTCTTTGAAATAGTCCTTATTGTCGGAATATGTGTTACATATTGTATATATTCCTAAACAAAATAAACTCATTTAGTGCATTATGTTGGAAAACATTTGTGCATTGTCCTCGGATATGTCTAATGCAAAATGCACTTTATTTTTTTTTGTTCCTGTTTCAGCTATAAAAATTATTTTCCGTATCCTATTATTAGGTGTTGAACAAAGTTAAAAAATAAATACTCCCAGAGTTGATCAAACTTTTATCCCGGAACACTCCAGTAAATAGAGCAGATATTCCTTTTACAACAAATTATTAACACTCAAGCGGTGAGTTCATATAGAACAGGATCAATCATCAAGCAAATATAGAACTTAAGGTATCCGAACACGTTCGGAGCACTTTTTAACAAATTAACATATTTAAACAATATAAATGCTTTTTTAGGACTCAATATCAATAAATACAAAGATTTAACTAACAATATTTAAAATAAATTGCCTAAATTTCACAGAAATCACAATTATTTATAAGTGAAATTTTAGCAAAATTTTTGTAAAATTTCAAAGCAATTAAAGAAAAAAGTGTTAAACTTATATTAGTAAAAATATTACCAAAACAATCTAGATGCATTTATCTAGAGAATGTAAAAAAATTTAATTGTTTTATTAAAATTTGAAAATTTTAGAGTTGATTGAGTAAACAGTATAAGAAAAATCACATTCTTTATGAGACCATTATTTAAATAACAAGCCCTTACTTAAAAAATATTCATACAATAAGCAAATATTTTAGTACATTCTCTAGAAAATAGCATTAATATCAGGTGAAAAAAGTTTTATAGAAATACATATGTAATATTTTGAGTAATCAGACTCGCCATGATAGATTTCGAGTAATTTAAATTCCCACTTCTGGTAGATCAAAGACCCACTTCCGGTTTTTCTAACTTAATAAAATTGATTGTGGCTTGGCCTTTTGGTAGAGTAGAAACAAAACAAAATATGTTTTTTAAAGCCAAAAGATGACTCTATTCAATAAAAGAGAAAACAAGAATATCTGTTATGACCGAATTTCGTCATTTTCAACTTGTTCGGATACCTTAATACAAATTAAAATCACCTATTACTATTCGATGTGTCGATTTATTTCGGTGGTAAAGTGTTCAAAGTATGGTGCAAATAATCAATTCAATAGAACACAATTGTGAATTTTATGTAAGACTTAACAGACAAGTACCCATAATTATACACTTGTAAATATTAAATAAAAGCCTTGCATTCTAAAAGCTAAATCAATTAGTAAAGTCAAAAGATTTTTCTATTAACTGTCAAAACACCTAACATTTCGAATGCTAACAGTTAACTGCCAAACTCGCACATCGAGATTCATGAAACAAAAGAATACCAAATTTTGTAACAAAACATATAATACCAAATCATTAAATATCAGTTAAAAATTAAACGGCGAAAAAAATAAAAAAAGTTGCATTAAATTAAATCAAAGCAGACGTTAATAGTAGGAAGAAGAGAAAAATTTCCAACGCCTATAAATATATTGCAGAGAATTTCAAAGAATATATACCATATTTACAAATTACGCTTTTTAGTTTAGGCTGAAAATAAATATAAATCTCGAAACTGCGCGCGCGCTTAGTCACTCTTCTTTTTATATATGTCGCAGGGAAATGGCGAAATTAGGAATTTCATCAAATGCCTAAGGGAGGTGATCACTTGACGGTAGATGTTAAAATAACATCTCTTCAAGGTAATTTCCTTGATGAAAGTAAGTGTGATTTTATAAAATCCTGAATTGTTACAGTAGAATGATGAAATGAACTAATCAGGATTTACAAGGCAAAATGCTATACAGGGGAGACACCTGAGGTGTCGAATCCTTGTATTTCCTAACCATACATGTAGTAATATCGATCTCCTATTATCAACTTCATATCTTTTAAAAACTGGTACCATAGGATTGACATAGGGATTGATATTTTAATGCGTAAGCAACCAAAAGGAAAGTTGTTATACGTTAAAAAGTACCAGCCTAATTTTCTAATTATTTGTTAATTAATTTCGAATAAATAATTTGTATTTCATTGACTATTGTTGTATTATTTCTACGTTTAATAATACACTATATAAACACTTTTAAACGCTTGACAATATTATTTCATCATTTCACTGAAACAACTCAGGCATTCGTTCAAATTCCTAACTTTTATCAGGGAAATCACCCTGAAGAGACGCTATTTCGAAATCTACCGTCAAGTTATCGCCTCCCTGAGGGATTTGATGAGATTCCTATTTTCATCATTTTCTTGCGACATGTATAAAAATCTCCTCGAGTCAAGGTGTTGGTTAAAGAGCCATTATAGAGGTTGCCAAATTAGGCGAGTTATCGCTGTTTCCAATTACTTTTTCCATATCACAACACATGAATATCCATATCTAATTTTGAAAAGTCAAACATCTAATATTCAATATTGCTTTACTGGATTACCATTAGGTACTTGAACATACCCCATGACTCTTAAAGTTTTCCATATATCCTAGACTTTCTAGATTTGTCTTAATGAATCTATTTTTGTCACCAAACTTGACGACAATTAGATGACATCTGGAGATACGTTGCGAATTCTGTAGTTATTGTCACCTCTACCAATTTCACCACAGTTACTATCTTTACATGCAAATTATCTTTCAATAGGAACAGTATGTTTTTATTAGAGAACCTAACAAAAAAGTCCATACTTTTCGTAAAAATTCTAATTATTTTATTCCATGCTCTTCTATTTTACATTTAGTAAAAAAAAAGAATGAAATAAATTTTGTAAAACATTTTTTTTTTTTTTTTTTGCTGTGGAATAAATAAATTTTTTTAAATCAAAATTTCTACTAAATATTATTAATGCTTTTCTACTTTCTCTACTGCTATTCTTTAATTTGACAGTTTTTAATTTAATATTTAAAATATTCTTTATTAGTATGAAAATATTTTCACCCAAGTCCTATATTGTCTCTAAGTAAAGAAACAACTATCATCCAATTGAACTAAAGTGACCTTTTCTGAATTTTATAGAACATCACTTGTTAGCTAGCACTGTTTTACAATCATAAATTTCCATGAATTTATTCCAAAACTGTTATTTATAATGCTCTCTCTCTCTGTACTCGATTGTTATAAACTTTGAAATGAGATATTCATGTCAGAATAAAAAAAAGTCATTTTAAATCATTATTACATTTCAAATGAGATTTTGAAATGATTTCTAGAAATATACTCAACTCTCCATGACTCATATATCTATGAAAGAAAAACGATAATACGTATGACGATTTAAAACCATTCCTGGAATCATTTGTAACTATTCGAAAATTGATCCGTTGTATACTCAGAATTCTCGGTAGTTCAAACGAAAAGAATTCATCCCCAATTTAAAAAAAAAAAGTGTTGTGCAGACATCCTGTTGTGACACTATAAAAATCTATAAATATTTGATAAAATTCTATTTAAAATTATTTCTCTTGCCGTCATAAGGTCATCAATTAAAAAAGGGAAAAGTATTATTCATGAATATCTTAAAAAACGAACTAAATGTATATCTTTGGCATGATATATATATTTAACGACACAGAGGCTTGATCTGTTTTGCTTTTTAATGTAAATTAATGTGAATATCAGTTTCACTTATAACTCCATATTATGAATGTAGGGATAAACTAGCAAAAAGGGAACAATAATATGTTTTCTTATGAATTTAAATGTATGTGCTTACAATGAATTATCAAAACAAAATGATATATGTTTCAACTTGTTTGAATGTTGTTCAAGTTTACATTACAAATGTAAAATTCTCAAAACCTCACTACAAAAATAACTTCTAAAACTACATTACTGGCTTTTAAAATTGCCACACCATAAAGAAAGCAAATACAAAAAAAGTACATTTATTCTACTTAAACAGTATGGCATAAGTCAAAATGATTAAATTTGTAGGAAGTTTGAGGGTTTACAGGGGTGTGAAATGAGCAGAAACTGCTAATAACTCTAGCAGCTAAAACGACCCTTAACCGGTTAGGCATGAAATATTACATAAACACGCGAAACTGATTACATGCTTTTTTAAACCTATCCCACACTTCACCAACCGTATTAGCTGAAGAGGGGTGGTGAGTAGTCTTTCGACAACCAATGATCAGATGTTTTCAATGGTTGACAGATCTGGATACCATGCATGCAAGGGCAACAATCAAACACTCTACTTATCAAGGAAGGTTAGAACACTATCTTGTTGGAACATTGTGTTTGCTAGACACTAGCACAGACGTAATATTTCAGAAATGTACCAATTTGCGTTCAAATTACCAATACGAACTGCAGACTGGCGTACCGTGCACCAAATAGCTGCCCAAGTCATCACATTAGGTGCAGATTCACTATGGTGATATCAAATGTTAGGTGACAAGCAATCTCCTCTGAGCCTCAAGAAATGTATACGGCGGGCAAAATATGGCACGCAGAGCCGGATCTCACCTGAAAAGATGACATTGTGTCATTCCTGTGTCTAGTTTCGTCATTCAGTTCACTTGTCATGCTCAACCAGTACTTTAAGTGCCCCGGTATTAATATATATATATATATATATATATGTCTTTCCGAATTTCAATTCTTTTCTTTGAGCTGCTATCAGTAAGAACTAATCCGAAGGCTTTTAAATGCAATAAAAAGGCCGTGCAGTATTTGAGAAGGATTTACTTATTTCAGAGAAAAATGAGCTCATATGTAACCCTCCCCCTCCTTTTCCTCCAGTACACCGTATACGCAAGCTTTATGGAAATCAGTGGTACTGGGAATCGAATCGCGTTACATTTATTCCGCAGTTAAAGGGTTAAATAAAATTAAATGGAATATATTCAACCCCAGTGAATTTCTTTAAAAACATTAGTTTTGAAACAAATCTACTATTTACATTTAAATACTTGTAAATATATATCTTATGAATAAAAAAGTTAATACCATAAGAACGCTTCCTTCCTTGTCAAAATATAGAAGAAAAAAATCCACATTCTTGTTTTCGAATTTGATCTTAAAAAAAAAGCATTTTTTTTTTTTTTTTTTTTGTAAAAGTAAAAAGTTTCCAAAACATTACTTATACTCTTGACCATGAAATATCTGGCAAGCATCCCGGATTGTGTCAACGTTTCTTCTGTGTTGAACAGAAGAAAAGAACTTCAAACTAATCCTTTTGGTTTCGATGCTTTTACTTTTACCCCCTTATTTGTTAAGGGAGAGAGTAATACCATTAGTGTAGCAAAAGGTGTAAACGTAGCGTCTTTAGTGATGTATTTAGCTGGAATCGGGTGTCTCGCTTTTCTTTTTCTTCTTCTTGTTGTCGTGTTTTCTTATAAGAACCAAAGTTTGTTTTCTTTGTGGGAGGATTAGTTATTGTCAGTCTGCAGAGAGGAAGACATTATTTCAGTTTTTTTCCTTGATATATGTTTTTAGTGAGTAAGACAACTGTAAAGGGGAAATCATATTTTATGGTTAATCGTTGAAAGATTTATATACCAGATTTTGGAAGTCCGTTAGAATTTGAAAATTAAGTAATGCATGGAATAATGTAGATAGAGCATCGTTTCTCGAACTGAGGGGTGCACCCCTTAGGGAGGCGTGATAACTCTATCAGGGGGGCACGAGCAAATAGTAAAGTCAAAAACAAAAGATCATTTTAAAAAATAAATAATTTAATGAAAGTAAACAAAAAACCCATTCTGACATAATAAAAAATAAAACACAAATGTACGCTGATATAATACGCTTATAAATGTATCACTACTGCACAATGTTGTTTATAATTAATTTAACAATACTAAGTTAAGAACAAGTTTAATAATTATCAGTGGCCCCATGGGCTTGTCATACATAAAATTATCTACAAAAATTTACATTTATCTTAATAATTTGTACTGTTTATAATTAATCTCTTAACAGCTGATTAAATATTACTCAGTTCACTCCTCAATGACACCTTTTCCCCAGTAGATGCACTAGGTGTCGCATGTGATGTATTGGAAGGCTGTGGGTTGTAGAAAGAAAAGGAATACATAAGTAAATCCTTCACAAACTCTGTCAAAGTCCTTTTATTGAATTACAAAGCTTTCGGAATAATTTTATTGATAACAATGCACAGGAAAGATCGTAATTCAAAACGATGTACATATACGCTCAGGACAATGCATGTTTTGGCTGAGCGAGACGTATATATACGCCAGTGACACTTAAGAGGTTAAAATCGTATTGTAGCTTTAGCGTCAAAATACAGTATTATTGAATTCACAACATTGTTATTGTATGGAAGGGGGCGCGATGGAAATTCTGATAGAATATTGGGTCGCAAGTATTGAAAGTTTGAGAAGCACTGAGATAGAGAGTAGAAAATTGACACGCATGCTTGAAATGATGTGGGGTTGAATCGAAACAAAAAAAATGCAAAAATAGCCAAAAGATGGTGCTTTGTTTGGCAAAAGCAATAATTACCATAATAATTGATTACTTCAATGAATGATTTATTTTATAACAAATATTCAACAAGAGACGGCCGCTATTCATCATTAGTACCAATAATCAAATGGAACATGGTTGAGAACAGCATTGTACAGCATATTTGTAGGTTTGGTAAGAAATTGCCTTCGGATGTTGTCTTTTAGCATCCCTATTGATGTCGTACATCATGTTAGACTTGTAACCTCAGGTAACCCCTAAACCAATAATCACATGGTTTAAGATCTGGAGACCTGGGAGGCCAAGCATGGACTAAGTGGTGGCTCAGTATGCAATTCTCACTAAACGATGTGCCCAAAAGATCTTTCACACCCTTGTGAGAAAGGATAGAAAAGTCACAGTCACAATTTCTCCAATCTATTGGTAGAGCTTTGCTAGAAATGCGTTTTCTGGAGAATTCAGCATGCTGCATTTTGTGGATACATGTTTCTCTTTTCTAAGAACTGCTCATTTTATACGGGTAGTTCATATAGAATCACTGATATTTTACCTTCCATCTGCGTTTGCCATTTTTGAACCTCTTTTTGTTTCAATAAAATCACGTGTTTTTCCAAGCATGTGTGTCCATTTTTACTAATCTACCTACATTAATCCGAGAACTATTGAATTTTTAAATGTTAACAGATTTTTGAGATGCTTAGTAATATAAAAGGGCTAAGTAAAATTTTTTACCAGAACTATATTTCTCTCGTAGGTCTTTATATATGCTTTAGATTTCTGTCACATTTACGAAAAGCTAGGTAAAAAATATCTGTTTAGAACAATAGACTAACACCTACATTTTATACTAAAATCTTGGAGAGACTTAACGCTTATATATAACTTTGAGGTAGTTTCAGTAAAATACCAGATTTTATAGGATATTATGTCATCGTTTATTTGCTTTAAAAGTCATTTTTCAGGCTGTTATATTTACATTAAAAGGCGATAAAATTTCGATTAAGAGTGAAAAATATCAAGAAAATTCAATGCGCGAGTGCATTAACTGAATCTATCAGGAAAAAAGACCAAAAGAAGCTCGCAACTGATTTTTTTAAAGGAAACTTTGCTACTGTTACAAAAATTATGGATCATTTTATACAAATAAATATAATTTTGGGTAAAAGTTTGAAGGCAAGATGAAATAATATGTGAATTTTACGTATTAATTTCAGAAACTGCTTTTTGTTGTTGTTGTCGTGCGTTCCTACCTGAGATACATATGAAAGACGAGAGATAGATGAACAAAAACATACAGTACAATCACAGAAGAATAAAACAATTTTCTATTCTTCGAACGAACAAACTATGATCCTAGCATAGAACAGATGGATGCGCTGCTTTCCATTTGAAACGAAAATACATTTCAGGTAAAAGTCCGACTTCATTTCCTGAATATACATCCTTTCCTTACTCAGGATTCGAACATGAACCCACCCGATTGCAAATAGAGTGTCATACCATTTTGGGTGGGGCGGCGAACTTCCTTTTAATGAGGAATATTAGACACATATTACGTTTCAATTATTTATGCCAAGTAAATTAAATTTCTTCATCACAGTATATCATTTAAATTATTGTTCACTTTCATGAATAATATATGGATAAAAATTGGTATTAGAATTAAAATTTCTACAGTAGAAATATTACAAACGCTTAATTCACTTTACGTCACTTTTATGCATTTTCGTTGCAATCGGTCTACTCACTTACAGTAGCGGTATTCAACAACTAGAAATTCGTGGGCACACAAATGTAAAATTTTATAGAACTATTTTTCTAGGACCATTATAATTAATATATTGTACCTTATTTACGACTCAATTTACGTTTACATTTCCATATCACTAAAAAGAAAATTCATGCAAATGAAGTTGGCAAAAACAGAGCCATATCAGCAAACTGTAGAGTTATTCAACAAATTTACCATGGTTAGCTAAAAACTTTCAAATACCGCTAGTTACATCTGTAAAAGTGCAGCGAACTCTCGAAAAAGATTAAAGTATCCGATTACTCGCGACAACTTTAAAAAAAAATCGAGATATGGAGAATTTTTGTGGTTTTTAGAATTCTTTAGTATATTTTTGGCCAAAAAAGCTAAAATTAAGAAGACAAAAAAATTGTTACTACTAAAATGGGAAAAACTGGGTAAAAATTGACCACACATTACAGAAACTGGGCCGGTTCTGTACAAACAGTAAATGAACAAATTCTCAATTTTTCCATTTTGATGTATTACTTTCTATTCCTTTTTTAAATGTCCTTCAGGATAAGAGATATTTAAATTTTTACAAAAAATAGAACACTTTATCTTAGTTACTATATGAAATTACCTTAAAAACAGTGATTATATATATTCACATAAAGAGCTGTAAATTTTGTAGTAAAACAGTGCTTTAAAAATTTGAAGGTTAAGCTACTGTTATACAAAACATACACAAATAAATTCAGTAAATTATTATAAAAACGTTTTGAGCAATCACAGTCCCCGTTTGAGCTTTCCGGGAAAAAATACACATTTGGAGTAAAATGCATTTTAAAGTTTGACATGTTATGTAATATTATGGCATATGCTTTTACTAAAAGACTTGTAGTTTTTGTTCTATTGAATGGAAAAAAATAAACTTCCTATTTTTATAACCCTAATAAGATGTCCTATAATAGAAAATCATAAAATAATTTATCATTATTCTAAAAAATCATGATTTCAGGATAGTTAAATGCCTTAAGAGGAAATATCGGTTAACACGAAATAGTACAAATGTACCGACAAACTACTATGTGTTTTCATGCTTTTATCTTCTCTTAAGGCTACACGGTATCCTTTTTCAAAAAATATTTTTGGAGACAATTACAGTAAAAATAATTGATGTTTTATATTTAGATTATATTATTAAGCTGATTCTGTAAGCAGAAAGTCAGTTTGACAAGCCATTATTTTACAATTTTAAAAAATTAGGAATTTTTGAAGTTTTTTCAAACTCTTATAAAATACTCAATTTTAAATTTTTTTTAGTAAATTTAAATTATTTATGATTCTTAGATGATTACAAACAATATTTAGTATGGATTTGAAAGTATATTCCCTTGTTGATTTTTAATAATTATTTTTCTAGAAAAACCTGGAAAAAACACGAAAATTTTTAAAATATCAAATTTAGCATTTTTTAGAAAAATAACTAGAGTTCTCAGCCCTAAATCCATACTAACTTTTATAGAACATACAATTGGGAGTATATACAAAAAAATTCAAGACTCTATCTTGAACAGGAAAAAGGCCTTAGGGATTAGAAAATACTTATACCTTCAAAATTAAAAGTCTGAGAAAAACGCATTTAAAGATTTTAAAGTCATAAAACAGAAACTTATAATGCCCGTAAAACTCTAATTTTTAATGTGTTATTTTCCAATGTATGTTCTACTTAAAAAACATTACTTTTATTAAATATGACTGAAAATTATATTTTTAATTCAAAATATATTTTTGCATAATATTGATAGCATTTGTTAAGACGTCAGTTTATTCAGCTTTATCTTAACCTAATATTTCACAAAAGTTTTGAAACACGAAGCATTTATGTACAAAATAATAATGATACTAACTTAAGCTAAAAATATATGGTCAGGTTTGCTCATACAATTTAATTTTTTTCAGTTTTAAATTGGGGCAGTTTAGGAATTTTTAGCTCTTGTCGTACGACTTTAAAATACTAAAATATAGTACTACAATATGTTAAGTATAATGTAGTTTGGTACAGCAAGGAAATATTCAGTTATGTCTGCAGCATTTGAATTCAGAATACTTGTATTCGGAAGTCTAATTGCAGAATCAGCTGAGGACTAACTTTAAGATACATCATTTTCAGTAGTATTCCATCTCTTCGAAATATTGTTTCTCACAGAAACCCAGAACGCATTTGTCATGGCATTTTCTCTGCAGGAAAAATTAATGATAAAGATTTTAAGTTATATAAACCATTTTTAAAGCAAAATTGGCCATGAAATATTTATTTATTAATTAATTATGAGAAAACTCAAAAAACTCAAAACATAATTAAGCAGAAATGATTTTAGTAATGAAAATTGAAATTAATAACCATTTTAAACTAAAAGCTCAAAAATGTTTTTAATTAATTCAACTTAAGTGTCAAAAAATGCTTTAAAAGGAAACCGAAACCAAAACCATAGCTCATAAAACTTCAAATATCTTAAAAACTAATTTTCTAACAGATCTGAAATTTCGTGGCAAGCATCTCAATAATATGGGCCACCAAAACATGCAAAAAAAATTTTTTCGGTAAAAATTAAATTTTTAGTGTAATGTGTAGCCTTAACATGAAACGATTTCCCTTCAGATAATGAACAAAGTACGAAAATCACCAGCTGAGAGGAAACGAAACGAAAATCACCGGAGATATAAGAGGGGTGTGAAATGAAAGACATGTTGTTTCATATGTTTTGTAGAAAGAAGGCTAACTTGGCTTTGAAATACCTTTGGAATAGCCTGTGACATGAATAAATTGTGTTTATCTAAGCTACTTTCACCCTACATTCCCCCTTACATACGCAACACAAATTAGATATATTACAAATTTTATTAGTTATAATTAAACTATTGTATTATCATCCAAAATAATCATGTATATAAAATTTCAGCTCAATTAAGCGCTTTAAAATGTATTTTATTAACGATTAAAAGTTCCACCAAGATAAATAAATAAATATATTGAGAGTGTGAGTTAATAGTAGGAATGGAAAAAATATGAAAGTTAACATGTTTCATTATTTAAAAATTTAATATTGCAGAAGATTATTTTTTTGAAAAATAAAATATTTTCCTACACCTGATGACTGACTTATTTATACTGGAGTTAAAAGGATAAAATAAATCCTCCATAAAGAGAAATAAAAGTATTCAAGCTCATAGTTCATAGATTACATGCTTGCCGAAATATGTAAGAAGAAAATAATCTTTTCCGCTGCTGAAGTAAGGCTTAAAAGAATAGCGTAATCCAAGAAATAAAGAAATAGCCAAGACAAAAATATGGGATCGTTTCTCAATATGCCAGCTGAATGCACTTTTTATCAATATAAAATAAAAATCAAAGTGACATAAAAGCAGAATAAATTCATATCTGTCAGAAATCATAGGAAATAGAGCTATCGGACATCAGTGTTCTTAACAACTGATGCCAGTTCTCAGTCAAAGAAAGAAGCAACCATTTGCAAGCCTTCCATTTGAACAAACGATTTGTCAGCCATTTTGTTCGAAGTGAAAAATATAACTTTTTACCTCCTCACTTAATCTATGACATTTTGTGAAATATCGTTAATCATATCCTCGCTAGAAGTGTGATAAAAAATATACATATAAATAAAAAAACCCAGAGAGAAAATCTTTAAGAGAACGCTCTGTTATCAAACGGTGGGAAAGAATTCAAACTTCGCCCAGCTGTTTGAGTTTTATATATTGGCACATGACAACATTTCCACAATTCGTCAACTTGAATGCACTTGGACTGTTTCAAAAAATTTGAAATAAATCGTGACATAAAAATTGAAATATTTTCTGTAAAAAAATCAATTTGTCAACTGGAATATTTATTGAGTTTTTTTTTATGTGAAACGCAACTTTTCTTTCTTTCAGAAGGTATAATGCATTTGACATTCCATGGTATGAATAGAAGCTGATTTATATGTGTGGTTTAGTTTTTTAAACTCATAATAGCAATATAACAATCACATTTTTTATATTTGTCAAATTTGATTCAATAATGCTTGCATTGTGCTGAATAAAGTAATATTTTCCTTTTCTTACACTAAAACATTTTTGTAATTCAAATGAATTTGCTACTTCTTCAAATTACATGTATTGATCACTTAACTCTTTCTATAGTACGCATACACAACTTTCTTAAAATTTATTTAAAGGAATTAAAAATCATTTTGGTTTTTAACTGACAGTCAAATTCGTTAGTTCTATTTCTTCTTTTTTTGTGTGTGTGTTACCAGTGTTTTTTTAATCTAGGAGTCACGTGATTCGTAGCTGGAGCTACAAAAAACCCTTAGGACTTTGATATAATTTTTTGTGTAAAATAACTTGTTCACCATTATAATATAATAATAATAATTGTTTATTTATGTTCTTATTGAAGTATAGATCAAATCTTAAGAATATTGAGGAAGTACTTCATCGGGCAGTATCCATCTTTGTTCCAAGATAAAACTACATAAATAAAAATAAGCAAGTCCATCCTTTCCATTTCTAATTAAATCTTGCATATACCGTTGTTAATAAAAATCGATGACCTCGAAATCCCTGCATTTAATGAACATATTATAGTTGATGTTTATTTTTTTGTAAAAATACACTACACACTTTTCTTAATCCAGTAGAACCTGTTTTTGTGCGGCAGATAGAAAAATAATCGCACAAAAATATTCAAAAATTGCACATATTCTTGCATATACCAAACAAGTTCGTTGAAATATTAAAAAAAAGAACTATGCGATGGAGAAAAACTACATAAATAAATTTGCACTTTGAAAATACGCCAATCATTTACGAAATTCCTGGGAAAGTACTTCCATGACAAAACAAATAATTAAATTACACATGGAAACATTTAAAACACATTTAGTTTTGAATTGTATACATGTAGACGTTTTTTTTAAAATGTACCAACGTAAATCATTGTTATCCATCGCAATCCAAAACACTCATCTTCTTGTGATGAAATAGTTCAAAATCGCTTTCGTGACTTAAAGATACAATTTCAATTGATTTATTTTTTGGCACCATAAAGTAAGAGATAAGTTTTTACGAAGATCAGTTTGTCAGTTGTTTGTAAATGCCAGGATAACCAGATATGCGTGACCGAAGCTCTTTTTGAAATTTCATACTCCTTTCGCGGAATTGATATCTATTTTAAGAAAATGTTTTTCCAATTTCTTGGAAAGCTATATTCATGCGTATATTTTATTCGCGCGCAAAGAATCCGGATTTTCTTATATGTCTACATAATCTATTAAATTATTGATAATGCCAAAGTCATATAAGGTATTCGACTACCCCAAAATCATGTTTTTTTTAAAAATTGACAATTTTTTTATGATTTTATTTTATAGGCCATCTTATTAGCTTTTTTAAAAATACCAAATTTTTTTATTTTCCATCCCCTATTTTAAAAATTATTAGTGTTTTTGTAAAAGCAGATGCCATAGCTTTACATAAGATACCAAACTTTAAAATATATTTTATTCGAAATGTGTTTTTTTCGTACAGATCAAGCGGGGACAGCGATTACTCAAAATGTTTTTTTAAATAATGTGCTGACCTTTTTTATGTATGTTCCATATAACAGTAGAAGTGATTTAACCGGATTTATCAATCATTGTTTTATTACAAAATTTACAGCCCATTATATGGAAATAATCACTCTTTTTTTAAAGCAATTTAATATAACAACGAAGATAAAGTGCTCTAGTTTTTGTAAAAATTGTAATACATCTTATCATGAAGGTCATTTCAAAAAGGCATATCAAAGTAATACATAAAAACTGAAAATTTAAGAATATGTTCATTTACTATTTGTACAGAGCGGGCTCAGTTTATATAATTTTTTGTCAATGTTTGCCCATTTTTTCCCATTTTAGTAGTAATAATTAATTTTTTCTTAACTTAAGACTTCTTTTTCTTAAAATGTACTAAATAAATCTAAAAACCACAAAAAAATCTCCATATCTCCATTTTTTTTAAAAAAAAAAACAGCTGTCGCAAGTAGTTTGTTACCTTTCAGTTTCGTCTTCAATTAAGTATCATGAACCGTGGCATCATTCAACTTTCGGTAGTCGATACACAGGCGAAAATAGTTGCTTGGCTTTGGGATCAGTACAACAAAAGCTCCAAAAGGATATTCACATTCTTCAATATCTTTTTAAAGAAGGTCCTCAATTTCCTTTCTCAACATTTCCTTCTTTACAGGAGACATTCTGCATTGGGGTACAGCGATAGGAGGATTATTTCCCGAGTTGATTTAGTGTAAGATAGTTGCTGCCCCTGGTTCGAAGACATTTTGGAAGGATTCCAGTAGGAAATTAAGTTTCTCCTTCTTGGCAGAGATTAAACTTTCACCTTCCGCCTCTCTTAATTGGTAAGTGCTGATGGACATCTTCTCATCTATGGACGGGAAGTCCAATTCTTCACCAAATGGGTGCCTGTTGGGAGAAATGTTCCAGAAGTACCAACAAGCATCTAGAATCAAACCAGCTGAACTCAGGAAATATGTTCCTAGATGAATTCGATTTCCCTTTGCCTTTTGGAGAACGATGAGTCTTGTTAGGACTTATCTGCCCTCAATCTTTACCATCTCTCTGTGGTTTCCTGGAAGAGGAGGCCCTTATCCTTAAATAGCTGGTACATCCTTTCCCAAGCAATTGAATGAGAGATCTTGTGTCTACACATACACGTCCCTTTATTCCACAGAAAGTTATGTCGATTAGGGTCAATCGAGAACTTTTGGTCTGAGCTGTGTAAACATTTATGTGATTGTTTGCTACGTCTGTTCTTTGTGAGGAGTTGGGGTTGCAGGTAGGGTACCTACACTTTATCACCCCTTGTCACCCACAGCCATAGCAACTGAGAGGGGATCTATCATTTGGTACTAGATGAAAGTACCAAATTTGGTACCCTTCCCTTTTGGGAAGGGGTTCATGTTTCCTGGATGATACCTGTCTTCTATCATTGAAGGTTTCACTTGCCTTCACATGTCTCTTAGGTCCACTGTATAGGGAAAGCCGGATTTTGTCAAACGCTTCCAGTTATTCTGCCAACATGTCTAGTGAGATAAGTTCTTCCCAGATATCCTGATAATGCTCCTTACACTCCGGAGAGCATCTCTTTTTAATTTCATTGGCAATCATCAAATTCATCAAGCCGCATAATGAGTCAATTTTATGCTCATTGAGCCAACCTTCAAAATATGCTCAGATTTCAAAATAATAATCCTTTCTTGTCCCATTTGGGCTTTTTCTGTGACGTGAAAAAATCCCAGAATTTTTGTGCGGTTAACTTGAACCATTGCAGAATCATTCCTCGAATGTTGCAGTTGTTCCCTGCATTTCTTCTCGGGCTCACGGACATTGAGGGAGGTTACATCTCTAGGTAGAGCACCAATGAGATAGGGGATCCACAAATCTTCATCAGGATTCAAAAGCTTCATTTGATGTTGGAATAAGGTGTGGAACAAGTCCATGTTATCAACTTCAGGATTGAATGTTGGTAAAAACTTTTTTAATTCAATTTTTGCTTGAGATAGGGTTTATGGACTTACGATTCTTTGAGTTTCATTTTCCAGTCGTATTTTCTGCAGCTCAAATTCACGCAGTGATTGCTCTTTTTGTTCTTTTTCCTCCTCTATCCTATTTCAAACGATTCCCTCAAAGATAAATTTCACAAATTCTGGGTCTTCCTTGTAAGCATCACTTGCTAAAATTTTAGCCCTTAATTCAGTTATTTTATCTCTTCCTCATCAGACTTAAATTCATTTAACTCAATACCAAGCTTAATGAGATCATCTTTTTCCCCTTTACCAGAAATGACATGACTGAAAAATTTAAGAGTTTCAAATAAATAAATAAAATGAATAACTAAGGTCAGTGCCCGATTGCCCACCAAAGCTCTTATAGGTATGGGAATACACTTTAAAAATGGCTAGCCTTTAAAACTTATAAATTACTATGCACTTCAGAAAAAATTTAAATGGATAAATAAATAAATAACAGGTTCAAAACACCAACAAGGAACATTAATTCAAAGAATAAAATAATACAAAGAAAAATTACGAATCATCAGTTGTAATGATACAAAAACTTGAAGCAATGCAAACACTAAACAAAACTAAAACAAGCAGACATCTAATGATACCTAAATTTAATATAAAATCAGTAAAATATCAAGCAAAATAATAATTATCAATGTACAATTGAAAGTATTAAACGGGAAACGTTATCTCAAGAAATAAATTAATATAAAGCAAAATTAAGAATTATCATTGCATAAGAATACCAAAAAAAATCAATAAAAAAAAATAATAATATAAGATCATGCAAACAAAATTATGTAATGCTACATTAGTCCAATATGAAATTCTACTATAAAATATCCAGCAAAATGATTTTTGAAATCAATATCCATATGTAATTATAAATTTAGCATATATCAGTAGTTCTAACACAGTCAATAATACTGTACCAGGTATGCTACAACTTGTTTTCGAAAAGGCGCACAGAACTATAGCAGGATTGCTACTGCAAATTTTGAAGAAATGAAGAGCACTAACGCACTGTAGCAGGATTGATATAGCGAGTTTTGAAAAAATGCACAAAACCTTGAAAAACTTTTAATAGGAAATAGATTTTCTTCTTTTTCCTCTTCAGACAACGGAAGTCAGGATGATTCACTTTGTCTCTTTCGATTTCCAGGGATTTTTGTAAGGAAAGTAGATGGGTAATAATAAAAGCAAACAATATTCGGGATTCATCTCTTGCTTTAGAAGGCTTGCGGCGCAAGACTTTCCTTCTTCCGGGACGGTATGGTTTACAGAGCAGGTTAAATTTTCATTTTCCGCGCCGTATTTAGCTCACAGTGGTGGCTCATGCTTATACGGGGTCAATAGGCTTAGGCCACGGGTTTGGGTGCCAGTTATAGCTCGCTGGGATGAATGGATAGATAATTAAAAGAGATTAATTCCCCTTAGGGCTAAATACTGTTTATTTACTGAACATTGATACATCTATACAGTTCTATGATATATATATAATACAGGAACGTCATGGAAAGGATTTCCCATGTGATGCGTACACTAGAAGGTCCACCGTTTTAATGAATCAACTCCCGGTTTTTCCACCAGAGGGAAGCCGTACACGTACTCTGTCTGGTGGTGCCATCTAGTAGTCATTACAATTAATAAATAATACCATTTGTTACAACTTTTTTTTAAATAAACTGTATTTCAATACATGTAGAAGTTTTAATTTTGTCTGTGCTCATATATTTTTTAAAATTTTAAAGCTCTCATATTTATAACCAGTGTCTAACGCGCGCACGTTAATTTCGATCTTTTTTTTTTTTTTTTTTTGGTAAAAGTGCACATAATACATCGGATTTTAAGGTAATACTAAATGAAAATATTTCAAATATCATGCCTCAAAATACCATGTAAAGACATTAATTTATGTATCAAAGCCAGAAAACCAAAAAAAAAATAATAATTTTTAAAAACCACTTTATTTTTAACACGCAAAAAATGAAGCACTACCAGCAAATTCAAAACACTATCTAGAAGAATTGATAGAATGTTTTTAAAGATCTATATTTATACCTTATAAACACGTACAGCTTAAAAAATTCTAAACAAATATTCATTGAAAGAAAAATACCAAGGATTAAACCAACAGTAGGCTAAATGGAGATATAAATTGTAAAAATTTATTTGCCTGTGACCAGTCCTGTGAATATATGTAGAGTTGGGAATTATAAAAACCAAAAAAAAAAATTATAAGGTTCGACAACAACATAAAACTATATAGAAATATAAAAAAAAGAGTAGTACTATAAGTTCTTCATTTTAGTATGTATATTATCATAAGCAAAATACAAGACTTGATTTGTTAGAGAAATATATGTATATGTGTGTGAAAATAGAGTATATAAAAATAAATTAGTTAAGTTATATCAAGAAACATATTGATATAATTAAACCACTTTTACAAATAAAATTAACTTTATTAATGATTTTGTAAGTTGAGAAATTGAAATTGGTGACTAATAAAATTTGAGTACTATTGTCATAGATATGATCTTTGGATATCCACGTACCTTAAGTGAAAATACTAAAAATACTTTAGAAGTTTAGTAAATTGTTCTACTAAATAATTCAGTTGAGATGGTTACGATATCAATGTGCAATGTAAACGTAAAAAATGCATAGCCCAGGGGTATAACTTGATTTTTATTAAGTATTTGTCTCCTTTTATCGACCTTCAAAAGTTGTTTTTGTTGCTTATGTTACATAATGATATCACATTAAATATTAGTCTGTTTTAATTATATACACATTCACATTTAAAAAAAATTAAATAATATACTATGATTTGAATTTTTAGATAAAATGTGTATATATTTTTAATTTCTTATTTAATTCAATACTTATATCCACATATAAAATATTTAATTAGTAATATTGCGATCATTTGCACTTTAATGTCAAAGAAGTTTTCAATTGGATAAAAAAAGAATAATCAGTATAAAAAAGCTATTTTTAGCGATATAAAACAAATCTCATTCATTCACATAGCTTAGTACCTTGATGTAAATTCACAATTTATCAAATAAACAAAACAAACAAAAATAGTATATAAAAATGTCATTATAAATATCTATGTATCGAAAATTCTAAGAATAAATTAGTTGTTAGTATTCAGACACACCGAAGTAACAAAGACAAAAAAGTCCCCCAACACACAAAAATAACGCCTACAATAGTTTTTAAAACTAGTTTCTCGCCAAATGTATCTGACCAATCCTGATTTTAAACGTATCTGTTTTGCAATGATGCAATATCGTAATGAGCCTTTTTGAAGTATTTGTGTTTCGTTTTAGATGGTTCAGTTTTCTGATAAGTAGTTTTAATGCTTTTGTGTGCACAAATGGTTTTTCTCTCTTGATATTAATAAAAAAAGTTATTTAATATATATATTGGTAAAAAAATAAATACTAATTTAAATCATTTCCTTTTAAATCAATACTAATTATAATTTAAAATTAATAATTTTAAATGTGTTTGCATTTTTTTCTTTAAAGTTTCCTCTCTATTTCTTTGTGCTTCTTATATTTTAAATCTAATTACACATGCAAAAAGAAAATAATGTCATGTTTATGTTTAATATATTTAACAATGCATTAACTTATTCTTTATTATCATGTCAATCGAAACAGTTTGTATGATTAGTAAATGAATTCTATTTACGAACATTTCATAAGTTTAGAAACAACTGCTACATTGTAATGCCTTCGTTTGTGGTAAGTGTATTATTCTTGTTTTGTATTATTTTATTATTAGTAACATGGTACATACGTTTTCCAGATATCGATTCATTCTTTAAGTAACTTATATCTTTATATTGTAAACCTGAATAACAGCATATATACTTAAAAATAATTAGTCAACCCAAAGTGTCATTTCGATTGCCTGTTCAACAAAAGAGTTCTTTTAGATTAATTTCACTTTGCATTTACCTTTTTTAATTACGTTAATTCAATTTTTAACAAAATTAAATATAATTTAAATTATTTTATGGTATGATTTTGTTACTAATGTTTTCTTCTTTTGAAGTATTTAAATCTAGTTTCTGTTTAAAAAAAAACAGATATTTTTGGTAGAATAAATAGAATAAAAATTATAACCTTAAACATTCTTAAGATTTTAAGCTAATAATGCTCAACCGGTTCTCATAAGAAAATATACAATCTTTCATCTCGAGTAAAAACTTTATTACTAGTGGATCAGTAATAATTAGTTTGTATATAACTATTTTACTTTTTTCTTAGATTTCGGAATTCTTATTCTATAGTCAGGTAAGGAAAGCAAATCAAGTATAGCAATATATATTAATTTCTCATTCCTTTTGCCTGGCTTAAAAAATCAAATATTTAATAGGTAAGTAAAATCTTTCATTATTTTGGGTTTTATTAAATAAACTTAAATATAAATAATTTCCTTATTAACAGGGAGTTTAACTGTTTTACATAATAGGGAAGAAACTTACAGGTGTGTTAATATTTATGCAATTAAGTACAATAAATCGAAAGAAACATTTTTTTCTATAGAATAAAAATTCGACATTATAAGGAAAATATAATTTAACCAGTTTTATTTAAAGGCTTTACTATTTATTCAGAAAGAAAGGTTCACATGTTTCGAATTTTGAAAATAATTTAAATGTACTGAGGTAATTATTTATTAAAGTAGAAAAAAATATTATTTTAAACTATACAAAAAACATGATAAAATCTGTTGTTAAATTCGACAAATCACAGGAAAAGCTGGAACTGGATATAAAAGGCTCATTCAAATAAGATATAGTAGAAAGTGATTATTTTCTCAAAAAACCAAAATGGTAAGCGATTTGTTGATGGTGTTGACTTATACGCCGTCAGTATGCCCCCTAAGAAAAGGAGTCTGCATATATTTGCAAAATCTGTATCAAACCTTTTTACGATCCAGAAATTCTGAATTTACATATCATTGATCACGAAACAGATTGGGAAGCAGATGAATGAAAACTTATAAGAGACTCAACATAACAAATAAAATCTCAGAAAAATCTAAATTAAATGGAAGCAGACAGCATTGCTTCAACTTCAAAAGAAGCACAAACAACTCCAATGGAGAAGCATTTGGAAGAACCCTTACAAATGAATGCGCAAAATCGGTTCGTTTCTTCAAAGTTTGGAAATAAAAGATTTCCATGATTAACTAAATTTAAAGCTCGTATTTCTCTGAAATCTGACAGCAGGAAGTTACATTTTCGAAATATCGTACGAGAACAAGTATTTATATCTGTTCGAATAAGAAGGGTTTATGGTAAATCATTTAAAGATTCAACTGGAAATAAAATTAATTATGAAATTGAATTAGTGTTTCCAAGAAAAACAATCTTTCAAAATGAGCTTTTTGAAAGCATGGAAAGAAAATTTAAGATAGCAGCCTTCAAAGAGAAAATGAAAAAGTATGTCATGATTTACAACAAAAGGTTTCGATTTATTATGTATAATTGCACAACACAACAGTTTAGACATAAGCGTAGACGCATTTTCATTCTTTTCTATCGCTAGGAATCAAAAATAACGAAATGAGATCGTCAAAAACATTCAGTTGCAAGATGTCCGTAAATAATCAAAATCAAACACACAAAGCATATCATTATGATTTTATAAATGGGTAATTAAAAGGAATGATTAATAAAAGTGATAGCCCTTCATCGACAAATAAAGTTATATCTGGTATCGAACATCCATCTGAACAATCTTCACCTACTGGTGTACAAAAAGAGGAGATAGGTGTACAAGAAGAAATTCAACAGAGGTGTCTGGTTTTTCTAACTCTTCTGATCCTAATTCGTTTTTAAATATATCGAAGGACAAATTTTGTTTCCCTAAATTAGCTTGGGAAAATTATATTAAGATATAATTTTACACAAAGTGTAAATACTGCACCGGCTATGATTTTCAGTAATTTTAATGGCGTAAGACATTCGTCTAATAATAATTTCAATCAATAATAAACGTTTGGTAAATGGCTCAATCCAAGAAGCTGCAAAAAATGGTAAGTAAGTGTTTTCATACAGTTTTCAAGGTCACTCATTAAAACTACATTATACTTCATAGCACAGAATTTTATCTAAAATTTTTATTTAAGAAATCGTAAATAAACATGTTTTGAAAATGCCAATAGTATTTACTAAAATTTGGAAGCTTTGATACTTTACTAAGCAGTAAAGTATTTATTTATTATTCAAGTTTAGATAATGTGGTTACTGTACATATTTATTACTGAAAAATAATTCTAACTTTTTTTTTAGAGCGCATAATTTTTCGGCTGATTTGTCATAACTAAGGTTTCCAAATATCGTACTAGACCAAATATTAAATTCTGTTTAAATAAGAAAGGTTTATGATGATTCATTTAAAGATTCAACTGGAAATGAAATTAATGATGAAATCCGATTAGTGTTTCCAAGAAAAACAATCGGCAAATTCAGTTATTACAAACGAGATTTGTTATAACTTTTCAAGGTCACTAATTAAAATAACTTTATAATTCATAGTATAGAAATTATCCTAAATTTTATTTATAAAGTCGTAGATAAACATGTTTTGAAAAAGCCAATAGTATTTCCTAAAATTTGGAAGCCTTAATATATTTGCTAAGCAGTACAATTTATTATTAAAGTTCAGATATTGTGTACATATTTATTGCTGGAAAATAATTCTAACATTTTTTTTGAGAGCGCATAATTTTTCGGATGTTTTGTAATTACAAGCAGAACACAGACTCATAAATAGCAAAACTATTTCACAAGAAATTATTTCTCAATCCAGATTCATTGAAAATTCATCGAAAGAACATGTGGGTTTGCTGATATATTTTTGTATTTTTATTACTATTATTAATAACATATGCATCTAATTAGTTATGCAATCCCTGCTATCAGCATCTGCATTCGTTTTTATGTCTCTAGTAAAGTTCAAAATCTGCCATTTTCCTACTGTGCCCGAGGACGCGTATACTGAGTTGGGCATAGTAGGCCTTGGCCTTCCTGGGCTGTTGCGTCACTAAATTGTGTTATATATACATATCAGTGGCGCACACAAGGGGAATCCTGGAGGTTCGGACCCCCCAAAGCCCTTGATTTTTTTCCCGATTGATCATAATTCTAAATACATAGAATTTAAAATTTAATTAATTACTTGTTATTAATGATTAATTTTATTAGTTAATGGTAATTATTTATTCAAAAATTAGTTTTTTACAGTGTTTTGTTCCCGAAAATTGACAAAATCTAGGAGCATGATACAAGAATAGTGAATTTTCGACCCCGGACTCCTCCCTTGAAAAATTCATGTGTGCGCCACTGATACATACATATATATGTACAATTTAGTAGCGCACACAGAAATTTTTAAGGGGGAGGGGCGGGGTCGAAAGTTCACCATTCTTGTATCATGCTTCTTTTGATTTTGTCAATTTTCGGAACAAAACACAGTAAAAAACTAATTATTGAATAAATAATTAGCATTAATTAATAAAATTAATCATTAATAACAAATGCTTAATTAAATTTTACGTACTATATACATATAATTATAATCAATAGGAAAAAAATCAAGGGCTTTGCGAGGGGGGATTTCGAACCCCCAGGACCTCCCCTTGTGTGCGCCACTGATAAAATTCATTGCAGGTACATTTACCAACTCTGCCCAATTTTTGTTTGACTTTGTCATTAACATAGATTTATGAACACACATACTTTTACCACACATGTATGTGTATGTAGTTTTGATTCCTCTAAAATTGTTGTAAATAAGATATAGTAGTAAAAAATGTGACATGTATTTTTCGTTTTCATCAAATAAAAAATACTTATTTCATTCCTAATACTGAAATTTTTCAGAAAAAATAAAAAAATAGCCTTTTAGTTTCTAAAGAACATAAATATTATGGAAAGAGAAAGGAGCTGAGATATTTATGCCTATACCTGTTTCAGCACTTTAAATTGTCTTGTTTAAATTTTGATTTCTTAATTTAATAAATATTTAACGCTGCTTTTCCTTTGTAATTAACTTTCTTTTAAAAAAATTTATATTTTTGCTTCTGTAATGCAGACAATTTATTGTCTTGCTTGGGAATATAAAGATGTTAAATATTTTGATTTCTACATATGTACCGTAAAAACAAAAATTTTAAGAGGACTTATTTACTGTTTAAAATAATTCCTGTGTCTTTTTTTTAACGAACATAATTTAGATTCGAACTAGGAATGAAACAGATACTTTACATTTTTAAACATATTTAAAATATGATTTATAAAAAAATAAATGTTTCATTATTGAAATAAATTCTAAAAATATATAGCGCAGAATATTGTGCTTTGAAGTAAGTATTTTTTCCATTTTTTTATAAGTAAAAATTGATTTTTTTAAATATATGTTCTTCAAAATGTTGAATACTTTTATACAGATATTTTATTCCAAATAATTCTAAGGTATCCATTAAAATAGCTATAAAATATATTATATTATATGTGTAATAATTTATTATTATCTTTAGGTTGTAAATCACTCACGCGTGTTTCATTAGGTGCACACATCATTAAATTTTGATGTAATCTTTTGCAAATAATCAAAAATATTACATCACAAAATAAGAAATTGGAATTAATTATAAATAGCATGTTTTGTGTTGTTGTTTATACTTCAGCATCTTTACTTTTAAGACATCATGTAATCCCAATAGCATTTACCTTATCCAAACTAATTTTAACTTTTAATCTCAGTTCTTTATCTCCTACTGAAACTAAGGCTTCGTTGAAACTTTACGTGCTAATTTATTTCTACGGGATTATTTATTTTCACTGAAATTAAAAAAATTCATTAAAATTTTTAGTATAAAGCCTCATTTTGAACTTAAAAAAAGACTTTTTCAGCGCGTATTACTGAAATTCGCTGATGTCCATTTTTAAAAATAAATATACCTTTAAATCAAGGTACTAACCATGGCACTTATTCATTTCTCAATAGTATTATATTATTATGACTTATTGCAGTGCTTCTCAAACTTTTTATACTTGCGACCCAATTTTCAATCATAATTTTCCTCGCTTTCTCCTCCATATAATAACAATGTATTGAATTCAATAATAAAGTTTTTGACGTAAAGCTACGATGCTACTCTAATTATAAACCATACAAGTTATCAAGATAAATGTTAAATTTGTATATAATTTTAGGACATGCCCATAGGATCACTGGTAATTATTAAACTTGTTCTTAACTTTAGTACTGTTAAATTAATTATGAGACACATTGTGCATTACTGGTACATTTATAAGTGTATTATATCAACATAAATGTATATTTTATTTTTTATTACACCAGAATGTATTTTTTGCATCCTTTCAGTAAATTAATAATTTCCTGTAAAAATCTTTTATTTTCGACTTTTTGACAAGCTTATGCCCCCCTTAGGGGGCGCGCCCCACATTTTGAGAAACACTGACGTATGGACCTTTAATAATTTTAAAGAATTTGAAATGTATAATGATTTTTCTCTACGTTTTGAAATATGTGCTGGATAAATTTGATTAAAAAGTAATGAAATATTGTTCAAACAGGATTGAATTATATACATGTTATAAGGGAATATATGTATAAATATGAAATGTATGTTATGTATACGGAACATTATATTTGTCAACGTCAAGTGTACGTTACTAGAATATTTTATGTAGGTATATGGTATATATGTGTTAAAAGGAATACTATATGTATTAAAATGGAATTTATAGGTTAAATGAAATATTATATGCATGAAAATGGTATATTATATGTATGGGTATATAAAATAATTGTTATAATGAACACATTATATGTATAAATGTATAAAATATATGTTATATGGAATGTGTGTGCTATATGTATGAATAGGAAAAAAGTATGTTAAATGATACAGTCAATGTATCAATCTGTAATACGTAAATTATATGGAAAATTATATATATGAATATGGAATACATATATTATATGGAATATTATACGCAAGGATATGTACGCGACATATTTTTCATAAAAATTATGCAGCAGAGCAAGCTGCAATGTGTTTCAGATTATTATGTCTTTTCAAACATTTGATTTTATCACATTTTTATGCATGTTCTAAACATAAGAACGGAAAACAATAATAATATTTGCTTTCTTCACAAATAAAAAGGCAATATTCAGTAAGAAAATCTTTGAGAAAGTTATATCTTTATAACTAAGTGAAAGATGAACTTTTGAGTATCATTTTCTTGCATGATTCATGAAGGTATGAATTCAAAGTAAGCATAAAAATAATCTAGTTTCTGATATGCAGAATATATTAGGCCCATCATATAGATACTAACGAATCTTCTACCTTTCTGCTAAATGTGTGAAAGTTTTGTGTAATGTGTCAGTAACATTTTGAAATGATCTGTCAGACGCTTATTTAAAATGTTTGTCTTCTGCATGATTTATATTTTATAATGATTAATAAATTGTTCTTCAAAAATGGCGTGATACACAGTAAGTGCTTCTGATTCCACATTTTAAAACAAAATGCAATTATTTTTTTTCACATTGTGCAAGTCTTCAAATTGCATTGTATTGCTTGGAAAAAAATTTTTAATTGTTTTTAAAACTGACTTTAATCAAGTACGTTGAAATTTCCGTTTCGAGCATTGATTGCAATGTTTTGTAGAAACTTTCCGCGAATAACAAAACAAGTAGTTTCTTTGGCAATTCACTTAATGCCATTTACGACACAGCCAAAGAAGAAAACTATCTTTATCTGAATCATTGATATGTTTGAGAAATAAATTTGAACTCTGCAGATATTGAAGGGAATTAATTTCTGCATTCATGCCAAATAGTATATTACAAGTTGAAAAAGTGTAAAACCCCAGATAAAAAGAAATATTTTCAACAGATTATGTAAAAGGAAATTTGTCAACTCACAATGACAACAGACTACGTCTTAGGTACAATACAATAATCGATGCGGGGACATAAATTGAATTACTTCAAATCAATTATCCTTCAAATATTTACAAGTGCCTTTACTTCAAATGCCGTAAAAGAATTCTGATTGATTTTCGACAAAACAATTCCCTTCTTTGATTTTGGGGTTTTATGTATAAGTACCAGACTTTCCAAAAGAAGGTCATCTTTACTCGTTAGAAATGCAACCATATGGTGGCATAAAATTATAAGATTCTTAGAAATATGTTTCTCCGCTTTTGCGATGAATACCTTTCAAGAAACTATAACTACTGCTATTGTGCTGCTTCCTTTTAAAGAAGACAGAGGCATAATAGAAAATAACTCAAGTGCACTGCGCCATTATTGTAATAATACCTTGTTTCTATGCAATTAACACGAACGAAAACAGGATGTGTCTAGACTTATTCAGTTTTGTGTCTTACATGAGACATCTGAATAAACTATCCCTAAAATTTAGAAAACATGAGAATCATTTTTTTCCATTCTGTGAAATTACAAACATGTTTGGAAGAATACAGTTTTCAGTTGCTTGAGTATATTGAAAAAGTATTGCATAAGCTTAATTTTTTGTAGGATTATATCTTCGCATTGCGATATTCACGCTTTGAAAAAAAAAAATATGGAAAATGCTTTAAAATGTATAAAAAATATGATATATTCCAGTGAAAGAAATGTATAACAAAAATTAATAATAACAAAATAGTTCTAAGTGAAGCTTCCAACAAAATATCGAAAACCACGAACAACAAATCACTTTATTGTTCATCTTAGTTATCTTGCACCTGTCCTCTCATTGTACATGTTATAAGCAGAGAACTTAATTTTCCTTTTGATGTTATTAGCATATTGCAAGAATTAAATAGTTCTATTATATGTTTGTAAACATTTCTTTCAGCTATGAAATACAGCATCAATGTTTTAATGAAACTGAAGAATGCTTTCATCTCTAACAATAATGTAATTCTTGCAATTGACGATTATTTTGAAATACTTACACATTCCGAAGATGTGTTTTGTTTATATAAGAAGGTTGTGTTTATTTTTCTACATTACTATACATAAAAATTTTTTAACGTTTGCAAGATATTTCTCAAATGTGAACAAAAATCAGAGCAAAGGACTTTTGTTTTCATTGATAAATGTTTTAACTCATTAAAACATAAAAATTTAAGGAATATATTCATTTTACATAATAAGGATTTTGAAATGACGAATGTTTATATTTTTGAAACATTTCATTTACGATATGATCTAATTTTTTTATTTTTCCAATATGGGCATAGCTTGTTTTTTGTTCATTGTTTTCCAATGTAATTTAAACATAAAGTATGCTTCCACATTAAAGTTTAGCCCAGCGTATTTAGGATATGCTTTTGTTTTAAAGTACATATGTATCTTTCTTATTCTGTATATATATATATAACCCTAAATCATTATTTGCTTCATAAAAATTTTTCTTTACATTAATTATATTGCTGTTCATGTTTTGTTATATGCGATTTATAGTGTTTGGTGGTTTGGGTTCATTTATATATTTACTTAATAATTTCTTTATTATGCTACATACTTTTGACTTAGGTTTTCTATAGATCTATGTATACCAGTTGTTTGATTAATAATTATGCTTCATCGTCAGTTATGTAGAACTCTTAATATTTTTTTAAATATAAAGTGGATTATAACATTATACTAAATATGTTTTGTTTAACTTATACCTATGTACATTTATGCTTCTTCCTTTATTTTTTGTATCTTAAAAGTAAATTTTAACTGGCATGTGAGGTGCGTCTAATTAAATGTTTAATGAAGATATTTAAGTACATGTTTCTTTTTAAAAAGCTTTTAGAACACTTATTTTTATTTTAACAAAATCAATTCATCGAACATGTTACTTATATTGTTACAAAAATTATAATTATATTCAACATTTAATCTTACAATCAATTTATTAAAACATCCACAATTCAATTATTAAATAAGTCTAATAAATAACCTCATGTTACTTTTACTTGAATTGTGTTACTTTTTTATTCTTTGTAAGAATGTTATTCTTCTTGAATTAAAATGACTACAGTATGATGTATTTTCTGGAAAAATCTAAGCATTTAAGAGAATCATGATACTGCTTTTGAAGTTATAAAAATGTTGATAAATTCAATGATACATAAATAATGTGAAAAAAATAAATATGAGTTAGTATATATTAATACATACACAACGCTATTAATATATTAAATTATTTAAATCTTTACTACATAAATGAAGATTTATAGTATAATATAAAATCTATAGTTTATATATATATATATATCATTTTTAAGTATTTTATTTATTTCAGACATTTTTTTCTTTTTGAGTTTAAATTGAATGCTTTATTTACTTTAAAAAATATCAATCGATGTATATGTAGATTTTACAATACACAATTGTGCTTTTGGAATATGGAGTTTAATATTCATGTAATTTTTAATTAAAAATTTAATTGGGTATTTTCAAAAAATTGTTTTTAACTCCGATTAAAATTATGCATGATTTTTTTTATATTTATTCCTATATTTTTTTTATTAATGTATAGTCATAAAAATAGTCAAAAAAGGAAAGTTAGATATTTCAGTCGGCTAGTATTTCTTTTAACTGTGAATGTATAATTTAAAATTGCAGTAAGTCGTCGGTACGAAAATGTGTTTTGACTATAAAAAAATACCGACTTTCCTCAAAAAATATAGTTTTGATTTGATTTGATTTATTTTATTTTATTTTAAAATAATGATGCAAAGTTTTATTTTTGTGCCGCGTTAAATAGAACTATTCTCAATTATCTTGTGACAGTAAAAGGAAATAAAAAAATAGTACTCTAATTAATGAATACGTTCTTATAATGAAATAATCTACAATGACACATTTTTGAAATAATTTAATGATGTATGAGTAAATACTGAAACTAAAAAATTCCTTAATAAAAACTAAATGAACCTCTTTTTTCTCTTTTTTAAATAAGTCATCGAGAATAATAAAAATATTTAAAAACTTGTTAAATAAATATAACTAAAAATAACAAATATTCAGACACTTATATGACATATTCTTTGCTTTAGGATTTCGTTAAATAATTCAGATGCTATTAATTTGCACAGAGATAAAAAGATACCGATTTAAAAAATCTACATAATCATATAAAATAGTATTTTATAAAATTTCCTGATAAAGAACTTCTCTTATTGATTTTAAATTGATTAAATTTATTTTATTTCACGCAATTTGATTTATTGTTGTGCTTTTCATATTTTTTTAAACTTTTACTTTAAAAAACCTAATTAAACTTTTTGAATTTTCAAATATATTTTATTGAAAGATTTTTTAAACATTATTCACATTGAATTAATTTTGTTTAGAAAGTCAGTTGAGATACTAATTTTTAAGGATCTGTTCTGTTTAATGTAAGCAAGTTTTAAAGAAAATTTCGAACGTCAAAATAAAACAAGAGGGAAAAATATGAAATAATTACTTTAAATTTCTTTCATGCTTTAATTTATTTAATAATTGATAAGAGTAAAATTGGATATTCCAATGGATATAATAACTAGTGTAATATATTTAGAATAAAACATAGAATTCAAAAATTTTTGAATTTATTAATTATTCCTGAATTTATGAATTATATTTTTTCGTGTTAGAGTCACTGTTTTTAAGCGCATGAATTGTTGTATACATTTTGTTTGTAAAAAGTTTTAAAAAAGTATATAGGCTATAATTTCATCTATGGTTGCTTTTTTATGTATTATATATTAATTTGGAGGGTACTTTTGTTATAATATCCTTATACTAGTTGTTTTTTGTTTGCATATTATATAGAAAACATCACATCACTATTTCGTATTGCACGTAATAATTTGTAATTTTCGGTATTTTACGATTTTCAAAAGTCTACGAATTTTAAAAGCTTATTTTCGTTATATGTATATGGTTTATATGTAACATAATATCATTCTTGGTTTCCTGGGTTTATTTTTTGCTGATGTGTAAAATGAATATTGTATATTTTTTATGCGTTCAGATTTATGCATTGATTACATATATTTGATATTTTCCTTTGTAACTTCTTGCATGTTTTAAAAACTAAAATCGCATCAATGTGATTATTTCTACTGCATGCCATTTATATAATGTTTAAATTTTCATCTATTCATGCAATAATAATTAGACCATTACAAAATTTGTATAGTATCACTGATTTCTAAAATTATGTGTTGTTCTTTTTGATTGTAAGGTTAACATTATTTTTACTTTTACCGAGGCTATACCGTAGTGTAGTTATTTTTAAAATTATTTTGAATCATTATTTAACACGAAAATGTATATCATGTGTGTACTAGATCTTATTTGTAATTCGCAGAATAACTTCTACGGAATGCAAGTGTGAACAATTCAATTTTTAAAAATTGTGTTACAATACACAATATTTCCATAAAATATATTATTTTCTATAGGTATTCCATATTGTACAATTCTGCTGGAATGGATGAAATACCTAGCTATAAATTTTGTAAATGTTTTCCCACCAACTCTGTACAATTAGAAAAAGAAGTTGTGTATGAACAAACTGTAAGCAATGTGAAAAATTATGTAATATGATATGCATAAAAGTATGTAATAATTTTTAAATAAATACTTTCTGGTGTTTAGTTTTGTAATTATTTAACGGTCAAACTGTCCGATGTATTTTACATTGTAACACGAAGTGAATTTGAAACTATGTATGGAAATCCTTTCTCCAGTATCTTGATATACATACTTCATGTATTGTATTACTTCGAAATTATGATAAACGGTAAAAGCGCAAGATGTTGTATCCATTATTTCTTACACGAAAGTAATTCCCGGAAGAAGTATATTGTTATATTTATGAAACAGAATTAATTAGTCTTCTTCTATTTTGTTCACTATCAAATGAGATGGAACATTTTGAAATTATAAGGAAATAAAACAGTTATATTGTATTATTTGGATCAAAATATTTAAAGTATTGTTCAATCAAAACAAAATGCATGGAAAAATAAAACAAATTCTTAAGCAAAACAATCGTCAAAATGTATCTTAAAAGCTTCTAGCACTTCAAATATTGAAGAAAAAAATGAATTTAAAGTAAATACTATGATTTAGAATTCTTTTTTAATTCGTGATAAACAATGGATATTTTTCTGGATTAGCATCAAATAAACTAAAAATTCTTGTTTCTTGTAAGCTGTGTTTTAAAATATTAAATGAATAAAAATTATAGCTTTCTGCCATTGTCTTTTTTAAAACTAAGTGTTAAAACACATAAACATTTTCGAATTGCAATATTGTTTGACAAATGATGGAGTATCAGAATTAATATATCAGATTCTATATGTATAGAAACCATCATTAGTAACTAATATTTGGATCCATATTAAGAGTGAATCCTAATACATAAAGAAGGATAAGTTCATAATGGTTTTTGTATAACTTTATGCACGTTGTTCATTCAACAAAGTAGAAATTAAGTTTCGCGTAATGAGAATTAGGTAGATCTAAATGAAAATTTGGTATATTTTATATTCACATATAAAAATGAATATGCTTTAGTTATATTTTAATAATTTTCTAGCATAAGATATCTCTTTCAGTGAATAAATGCACATACTTTGTTGCAGGTGAGTGAGAGTATTATTTACATTCTGTATTATTGCTTTATAGGTTTAATACTCAATAAGTGAATGTATTAATTACATTGACATAGAGTGAATATATTTAAATTAAATAATAAGTCAGTATCAGATTTGTTTAAATATATGGATTTGATTCATTTAATTAAGTTGGGATCGAACTGCTATAAACGTATTACGTTCAATTCACAATTATTAAAATACAGAATAAGCAAAATCAATCTTAATCTGATTTCATTGTTCAGCAAAAGTTGTTGCTACAAGGAATTCTGAAGGATTATATGTCATTTCATAAGAGAAGGAGCCAATTAACAGAGAACCCACTGGATTTTAGCTTCCCTTAATTGAAACTCCAGTATTATAAGATGAATTAAAGACTAATTTGTTTCAACTAAAGTAATGACATTAATATTTACTAACATTTTGTAAATGCAGGAAATCTTCAAAGAAAAAGCAAATACTTTACTTGTTAATCCGAATTTTCTAAATGTATTACGTCTCTCTTATGATATTCTTATTTAATATTTATTACAATAATTCCGTCAAACAGAAAATAAAATACACAGCTAAGCATTTTTTTCTTCCAGAAACATTTAGATTTATTATTTATCTTTATTTATAAATTTGATTTATTAACCACTACCTTAATTGCATAAAAATGATGGTATTTTCGTCGGCTTGACGGCATAGAGGTAGCTTGCCCGCTTCGATAGTCTTAAGTTACGGGTTCAATCCCAACTACAGTTGACAGATTTTTCAAATGAAGAAATCACACTCACACGTGTCATATGATTATGTGGCATGCAAAAATCTCTGAAGTATCAATTAGGCTCTATTATTCTCAGCAAAATTAAATCAAGGTAATATTTGTGGTTACGGTTGCCGAGTGGTCTAGGTATCGGATCGTGGTAGGAATTGTCGTGCAGTACCACTAAAGACCCGCCTAGTAGGGGAGCGATGCAAGTTAAATCTGTCGAGAGCTCAAACATCCTCCCTTGGTGTAGAGTGGTAGTTAGGAGAGGGGGTGCCAGCTGAAGTGTCATCCACATCACTTGATTGGGGTTCAAAATTGCATGGTCCGTCGGCAAAAACCCTCTTGTAGCTGAACAGTGATGTTAATATTCACTCACTCACTCTTTAAGGCAATATTTAACATTCGACTAGAAGAGGTCAAATTAAATTAATTCAATCTTAAAAATTTGGCCCGCGAAAGCCACCACTGAAATGGCTCTCACATTTGAGGATTTGCCGAGTATGCAAAGGCTTAGTTGTTAATATGTAGCCTAGCAGGGGGGAAATGAAGTTATTTCAAGTAGTAAATTGAATTGCTTCACTGATTTTTTTATGGTCTGATAAAAAAAAGCATCTATCATCATTGTATTCCTGATCCTTCAGCAGAAAGAAAAGTTAAATAAGAAAGTTTTAAATAAGGATCGTTAAAAAAATTAAACAGAAAACTTTCAAATAATGTCTTCAATTATAAAGTAAAATATACAACTGAACAATCTACTTCTTCCAGTAATATTTATATTAATAATTTATTTTTAATTACCAAGCTTGATTAATTAACTACTACGTTTAAATACATAAATAGGAAATTAATTTTGTTGGGTTGGTGACATAGAAGTAACTGCCCACTTTAATAATCTAAGGTTACAGGTTTGATCCCGGCGAGATTCGAAAGGTTTTCTAGATACGAAAATTGTAGGCACATATATCACATGATTATGTGGCATATAAATGTCCCTTAATTATTAATTTAGCTCTATTACTCGCAGAAAAATAAAATCACCACAATATTTAGCATCCGACTAGACGTTGAATTAAATTAATTCAAGCTTCCAAATTTGGTAGAGCCGACACTATATAGATGGTTCCATCACTGAGATGGCTCTCATATTTGAGAATTTGTCTTGTCAGCAAAGGCTTAGTTGTTAATATGCAGCTTATATTGGGAGAAAAAATAAAGTTATTTCAAGAAGTAAATCGAAATGCTTGAATGATTTTTTCTGCTCTGATAAAACATAAAATATCTTGCATCCTTGTATTCCGGATCCTTCAGCAGAAATATAAGTTAAATAAGAAAGTTTGAAATAAGAACTGTTAAAAAAATTAAGCGGAAAAGTTTCAGTAAGGCTGAAAAAAATATGGCTCTGAATATCCTTTACATTTACAACTCTCTACTTGATCATCTGGCAAATAATTCAAGTTGTATCTATACTTCCTTTGAATTGAAAGTAAGAATAGGGAAAACTTGAAACTAATCCTTTTGTTTCGTTACTCTTGCTTTTACCCTCTATTTGTTAAAGAACAAAATAAAATCCTTTAAGTACACCAAAGGTGTAAATGATGTGCCTTTAGCAATGCATTTAGCTGTAATTGTGTATTTCGCTTTTATTTATTGATTTTTTTTTTTTTTTAGCTTATATTCTACGAAGTAAATTTGTTTTTCTTTTCCGGGGGATTAAAAATTGAGTCAATAGGTAGTAGAAAATCAATTAAGATTTCCCTTTTTACACATGATTTTAGTACAAATTCGGAGAAAAATAAAACCGTGGTTTTCTTAAATTTCATATTGCTAATAAATCACTAAATTTTTCGAAGATTTTAACTTTTCTTTTAAAAAAAGAGGTGAAGTTTCTAATAACGCCAAAATAATAAGACCCAAGTGAAGGGGTCTCAGGGGTGTTAAATTTCTCTAGATGTCTGAAAATATAAACGATTTTCAAACACGTGTAATGCTTTTAAATTTAAAATAAATGATTCGAATTTTTTACACATTATTTATAATAGAATGGGGCTTTAGAAAAGTATAAAATGTTTAAAATATACTAATAATTCTAAAAGTTATAAGCATATGAAAATTCTATAATAAATATTAAGTATTTTTTGCTTTGCGCGCGCTATTTTCTAAAATATTAGCATCTGATGCATAAAACTTTATAGAATTATACAATGCATCATACTCTTTAAACCCTACCTAATTTTGTATAACATATCTTTTGTATTTCAAAACATTTGTAAAATATTGTAATTGTTTAAATATTTTTTTAAAAATGTATATTTTTTATTTATTAAAGTATGTAAGTTATTATTCTATTTATATAAAAATAGCTACAAAGTATTAAGAATACATTTGCCTTTATAAATCAACTTTTAGCTATTAAATAAACCTATTCTTTTTTAAAAAAATAGAATGCGCGACGTAAAACGTAATAAATATTTATTATTGAAAAGTTTCTTAATTTCATATGCTTATAATTTTTAAAAGTATGATTATATTTTGAACATTTTATACTTTTCTGAAGCTCCATTCCCTTGTAAATAATGTGTAAAAGATTCGAATTATTCAACTTAAATTTAAAGAAAATATACCTGTTTGAAAATTGTTTATATTTTCAGACCTCTAGAGAAATTTAACACCCCTGAGACCCCATCCACTATGTAAATTAGTCTTCAGAAAAAAATAAAGACACATATTTCAGAGAATCGTAGAAATTAAATATCAAAATGATTTTGAAGCACATTTTCTTCAAAACATTTTGCTACTATTTTAAAAAAAAAATATGCATGGATTTCTACAAAAAGTTGTTAATAGTTCTAGATGTTCTTTGAAAAGGCAAATTATAAATGTAGGCTACGGTTTGCTATCAAAAATTGCTTGCTCATGTATAAAGAAAGAAGAAAAATATAATATTTTATTTCAAAAATGAAATGAAAGCTAAATCATCAGCTATTATAAATATAAATAGCTTAATTTCTTATAATCAGGGAAAATTTATGAACATAAGAAGACTTAGCTTATTATATTCCAAAAGTCTTTCAAAAGTTTTCAATTTGGTAGAAATTCAATTGCATTGAATTGAATGGAAACAAGTGACAGTAAATTATGTTATACAAGCAGATATATCTTTTCGTTGAAAGTCAAGGTCAATATTTTTATAACCATCATTGCATATCCAAATAGATATTCTAACTTTTCCCATGCAAAACAATATCTCCCTTACAAATTATATTAAAAATTATGCAAGAAAATTTGGATATTCATAGCCATGATTTTTTGACAATGTGTGTTATAAAACAATTCACAATATATTACCTAATGTGGTTTATATGGGCTTAATGTTCGATGGCCAAAGGGATTTTAAAATTGTCATGTAATAAGACTATGTTCTAAAACATTCTAAACATATTTCTCGTAAATATTTTTATAATAGTAAATATTTTTATGTTTTTTTTTATCTGAAAGACTTCAGAGCAACATATTTGATAAGTATAGTATCATTAGTATCATAAAGTATTTTTAAAAAAATGAACAAATTTTGGCTACGTTGCGGAGAAAACTTTAGATTGAGATCCAGATATCTGACGTAACACATTTGGGTTGAATCAAATACTGCGTAGTGATTAAAATATTTTGCGCTTTCGTATAGAGTATAGAATAACCTGGGTGTCCGAAATTTATGACGCTTTTAAATAGTAATTATAAAAAAGAAAAAGAAAAAGAAAGAATGAGGTTTACTTACGGATTATTTGGTTCCATAAAAAAATTTCATAGTTTTATTTGCAAAGCTTTACTGTACAATTTCAATGTTTTTGTCATGTGTTTTTAATATTAAATTCATACGAAAGATATATGAACAGAAACATTCAGTACAAACCCAGAAGAATATAGATTTTTATTGCAAACGATGATCCCAGCATAGAACAGAAGGTGTATGCTGCTTTCCATTCGAGACAGGAATCCATTTCAGGCTAAAATTCGCCTTCTTCTTCCGAAGATACATCCATGCCTCACTTGGACTTTGAATCCGATCCCACTCGATTACAACAGTGTTATAAGGTGGAGCGTACACAAATTCAATGGGCGTAACACATTGAGTCTATACAAGATAGCTAGGCAAGTTCTATGAAACATTGTAGGATCAACGATCGGAATTGCCACTAATTCAACTTTTCATTAAATCAGTTTCACTAATTGAAGATTGGTAAACAGTATTTTTCAAGTATCTCTACAAGAAGTCCACAGGTGTTATATCTAGAAATCTACGCGGCTACATTATTAGAATTCATTTTTCCATCTATAGCACGGGAAGCGTTTAATTACTTCTAAGATTCAATGTGGTACTTCATTTATGATGCATATGTGTTATAGATTTAAATTCGATAAATCCTCTTAAAACTTGTGCGGGTTCTTACGGGGAAGTCATTTTCAAACAAGAATGTTGCAAAACATGGACGTTCTGCTATCTAGGTTCCATTTCATTAAACAAAAACAAATCCTTTTTTTATTGATAATAAGAAACCATTAGTAAAAATGTTTGTAGAAGTTAACTTCTTATGGCACGTTGAGGGAAAAATTTTCGTTACGCGTTACCAGCGATGGACGTAAGTTAAAGATGTATGAAGTTCCGACTTTCACCACGTTTTTAAAAAAGCTGTCTCAAGTTTAACAAAGATTCATATCATAACCACGAGATGTAATATAATAAAATATTTAAAGTAAAATAAATTCAAAACATTAAGAAGTTTATAATAATAAATCAAATAACTCAACATGCATTGAAGCGATTTTGTAAATAAAAGATTTATGGTTTTATGTAAATGGCAACAGTAAAAAAATAAATAAAAAGAAGCTTTGGAATGTCGAGTTTTTGTGTGATTGTGAAATATTTAAACTAATCTGTTTTATTATAAATTGGACGAAACAAAAGCCATTTAATTATTTTTATCAAACTCAGAGAAAAACAATTACAGTATCCAAAAGATCATTTTTTTGCCATGATATGGTATAATTGTTTCTACAAAACAATAATATTTCTTTTATTTTTTTAAAGATTTTTTTTTAAAAATTAGTCAAAATCGACACGTTGTTATGAAAATGATATTGAAACTGTTCCCGTTCAATTTCCTTTTCAGAGTTAATGAATTGATATTTTACCCTAAGGAAGTTCATGCTTTTCTCTATTATAATCAGTCATTTAAAAAGAGAATGCTAAAAACTAGGTGGGGGGTGACATTTCAAAAAATGCTCAAAATTTTAAGTAAATATTAAATAACTTCGTTATTTATAAAAGTAATATCGCGAAACTTTTTGCTGTGTGTTGAACAAAGTTATCCATAATCCATCCGTACAAATATTGAAAAAATTGCTTAAAAATTTTGGTTTTTAAAATTTTTTTGTCTGTTAGCCTTTTTACGAGAACTTTTTACCAAAAATTTATTCTTAGAGTGTTTGTATAACCATTACCATTGTTTTCAATCAATGTGTGAAATTGTAAGCCATTAACTTAAAAATTAAACCTTCAAAGAATAAAACTTTAATTAAAAGCGCGATTTTACGAAAAGTCGATGGTTTGGTGACGAAAATCAGTTTCGCGAAATTGGCAATCAACATCTGCATTATCACGTCCACTTCACATTTTCTCAAGGGTTACACTAGAAAAACTGGAGAAAAATGAAATCACCGATTTTGGGGAGGTAAAAAAAATGTGAATATAAAATTTATTTTTGTTTCAATAATGGCATCTACTTAGCAACATTACTAACCACTACTTATGTACTGTTACAAAAAAGAGAAATTTTAATGCACAGAGAAGATTTCTATCAATTAGTAAGAATGTCAAATGAAAAACACACACAAAAAAGATCACATTTTTTATCATCATATCGAACTCAATTTCAGATATTTTTTACCGGCTTTGCCGGATGCGGTAAAACGTTCGTCATTAAACTTTTGATGGAAATTTATAATCGCTATACGAACAATGATGAATACTGCCATGCATATGTAACTTCTACTTCAACTGGTAAAGCAGCAGTAGCTATTTCAAAAATGACTGCTCATACAGCTTTAAAAAATTCTTTATCAATATTACCTCCGTTACATTCCGAAACTGATCAACAATGCAGAACTCTTTTCAAATACATAAAAGTCATATTTATTGATGAGATAAGTAGGATCAGCGCACAATTATTATTGAAGGTTGATTTCAGATGAAAACCAAATAATTGGAAATCTTCAGTGAAATTTTAGTGGATTAGATATTATTTTAATAGGGGATTTACATCAACTACAGTTCGTTCTACGCCCATCTATAAACAACCGAAACAAACCATCGTTGGATCAATTTTATGGTGAAATCTAAAATTTTATGCACTAGCTGAAGTCATGCGTCAAGCAAATCAACAACTTTCTTCTATACTTACATAATTGGGAATGGCGAACAAAACTTGATGAAATAGAAATAAAACTGATTGAGTCTCGTTTTTTACTATGTAAGAAGCTGAATTAAGGTGTCCTCAAGATATACGATTTTCCAACACTAACAATTCCGTCAATGAGTACAAAAATAAAATATTTATTGCATATGCCGACAGAATAACTTCAACTGCAAATGACGTATATATTGGAAGTTCTTCAAAAGAACAAAAACTTTCGAACGTCAAAAATTACATAAGATGTCATTAATTGATACAAATGGATTGCCTTATCAAACCGTTTATGTGAATAATATTCATTACATGATTACCACAAATATTGATGAGACAGATGGATTGGCAAATGGTTCATTTGTAAAGCTAGTTTATGTAGAAACAAATGATGAAGGATTAGTTAAGACAATATGTGCTTTCCAGTTTTACCTCAAATAGGGGAAAATTATGACGAAAAAAGACAATTTCGTCTTATCTCTAACAAAACCAAATATTACGTTTGATGCAGTGTTTTCTAGATTCTTAAATGATATTGAGTGCAAAACCTATATTTCTTATTTTAGCTACCACAAGCTTTTGATAACAAAAGTATGTACTGAAACACATCTAAATGTATATATAGACTAATAATAATGATACTTTTCCATTAATGTAAACACTATTTTTTTTAATATTATGTATTGAAAATGAAAAGTTTGTTTACATTTATACCTTTTCCATCCTAATTATTTTTTTAAATACAGTTTGAAATAATAATTACAATAATAAATTCGTTAATTCTATGTAAGATTACTATAAAATAAAACTTAATTAAACAATTCAATACATATAAGCCGAAGAAGTTAACTTTTACCGCATGTTTCCAGTGACACACGCACACATTTTTTTAAAATTAATTTTTGAAAAAGTACGTTTTCGTCTAACTCTTCGGGGACCCTCTATAATAATTGTCCTCAATAATGAATGTAGTTCGATAGAAAATCCAAAACTCTGGAATTGAAAAGTTCTAAATAATTGTTTTCCTTATACCTGATGAAATATTTATGTATTCTAAATTACTGATAGAACAGAATGTATATGGAAGAAAAGAAATAAATCTATCCAATGCTTGTCTTTCAAATCTTACATATGTATTGAAACTTGTAAAAGACAAGAATCATTTCCGCTTCTGAAATAAGACCCTAAAAAATAGAATAATCCTAAAAATAAAGGGACACTCAAGGCCCAAATATCGGATCGCTTCACAACAGATCAGCTGAATGCACATTTTATATGTGTGAAGCAAAAATAAAAATGACATAGAAGCAGAACAAATTCATGTCTGTCAAAAATCATATAAAATTGAGCTATCGGACGTCAAAATGTTCTTAACAACTGATGACAGTTCTCACTCAAAGAAAGAAGCAGCCATTTGTACGCATTTCTTTTGAACAAACGATTTGTCAGCCATTTTGTTCCAAGAGAAAAATAACTTTTTACCTTGGTACTTAATTTATGACATTTTCTGAAATATCGTTAATCATATTCTATGTCTAAAAAGTGTAATAAAAACGTATTTGGGAGTTGAAAAAAACATAGAAAGAAAATTGTATGTTAAGCACAGTTACAAAACGGCTGAAAAAAACTCAAACAGGGGCCTGCTGTTTAAGTTTTATACAATGGAACATGACAACTTTTCCACAATTTATCTACTTAAATGCACTTGAAATGTTTCAAGTATCTTAAAAGAAAACTTGACATACGAATTGTAATATTTCTTGAACAAAATCAATTTTTCAACTGGGATATTTTTAGAAACTTTTTTTATCTGATAATAAACTTTTGTATTTTCAAAAAAAGAGATATATGTTTCCCCATTCCAATAGATAAATAAAAGCAAATATATATTTCTCGTTTATTTTAATACCCTGACAGATCAAAAATAGAACTCTTCCACTATCGAATTTTATGATAGTCATTAAATGATTGTATATACGATGTTTTGCGTAATGAATAAATACCAATAAATGTTATATTTAAAATTGTAAAATAAAATCAATATTTTTAGATATTAAGAATGGCTAGAGAATGTGGTTTGTATAAAAGAAAGATTTGTGAGTTCAATATCCAAAACAAAAATCTAAATTTTAAATGATCAATTTTACATCAAGGGAAATTAATTTTATTTTTCTTTTCAGATAAGTTTATAATTTCACCAAATTTTGATTTAATGAACATTAATTTATATCTAAAACCAGTTTGATGTTAAATTTCTAAAAATACACTCTGTCGCAAAAAAATATATGCACCCAGAAGAAATCAAGCTACAATCACGAAACTCGGCAAGAATGTAGTCTGGTAAGAGATATGCAAATGATTAAAATTTCGAAGCCAATGAGACAAGGCTAAGTGTGCTATGCGCATATTAGTTGCGCAACTGGGAGAGTTTAAAAGCATGAGTACGAGCGCCGTACGGCTATCCAAACGAATCTGATGACTTTGATAGACGATATTGAGACTTAGGATGCCTCTAAGATGTAACCGGCGGCAGTACGAGCAGCTGACGGACTTTGATAGGGGCCGTATAATAGACCTCAGAGAAGCAGGTTGGTCGAATAGACGTATCGGCCGCCACCTCGGTCGGAGCGATATGGTAGTTGCTCGGTGTTGGCAACAGTGGATCACAGAAGGTAGAGTGTACCGTCGCGGAGGGTCAGGACGTTCCAGGAACACAAATGATCGCGAGGATCGTGCAATCAGAAGAGTGGCCACTTCGGCACCAACAACGTTGCTAGCATCGATTCAACGCCACTTACCTCCTTCCAGACATCCAGTGCCATCAAGAGAAACCATAAGGAGACGACTGACCGAAGTTGGCTTGAGGAGCCGACGTCCGCTAAAACGCTTACCACTGACCCCACATCATAGGCAGTGTCGACTGGATTTTTGCCGACCTCGGGCAACTTGGAGTGTGACAGACTGGAGACGTGTCATCTTCAGTGATGAATCCCGATTCAGTCTCAGTGCTGATGACCACCGCACACGTGTCTGGAGGCGCACCGGCCAGCGGTCCGATCCGGCATTTATTGTCGAGCGGCATACAGCAATTTCACAAGGTGTGACAGTGTGGGGAGCAATTTCTTGGGACACACGATCATCTTTAGTGGTCCTTCAAGGCACTTTGACAGCTCGCAGATACGTGGACGATATTTTAACACCTATTGTGCTACCCATGCTATCAAGTCACCCAGGTGCCATTTATCAACAGGATAATGCTCGTCCACATACTGCGCGACTCTCCCAACAATGTCTTCAAGGATATGACGTCCTACCATGGCCTACCAGGTCACCAGATCTTTCGCCAATAGAGCATGTCTGGACGCGCTGGGAAGGCAACTGCAGCCGTCCCGAGATACAGGAGAATTAACTGCGCAGATGCAAAGACTATGGCAGGATCTTCCACAGGGGGTCATAAGTGATCTAATTGAATCGATGCCACGCCGAATTTCGGCTTGTATAGCTGCCAGAGGTGGCTTTACTACTTACTGATTTTTAACATTTTGCAAGCTGTAACCGCTTAATAAAAATGATATTTTGTTCTGAATTTTTAATCATTTGTTTATTTTCATATACACTACATGCATACCAAATTTCGTGAATGTAGCTCAATTTCTTCGGGGTGCATATATTTTTTGCGACAGAGTGTATTTAACTGTGAAATGTAAGCTATAATATTTCAAACCATATATCAGTTTAAAAGAATTTGTACAGTATTTTTTCTTGTTTAGCAAATACACTCTTTTGCACAAAAATCAAAACACCAAGAAGGAGTTGTCCGATTGTGGAGAAATTTCGTAGGCAAAGACATCTTAATCGAACATGCAAATGGTCCAATTTTCACGACAAATTGAAAATAATTGTGGTCGAAGTGTGTTTTTCTGCAGAGCAACTCGCAAAGTATAAAATCAGTAATAGAGGCAGAAAATTTATCTTTTTTCGTTTTCGCGTTGTGATTCCCTGGAGAAAAACGAATGGGGCCATCATGACGTTTTCGGAGACCTTACAGGCAACTGAATGACTTCGAACGTAGTCGCATTGTCAGAATGTATAAAGTTGGGTGCTCATGCCTAGAAATAGTCGTCCCCTGCACCGTACAGACACAGCTGCGCTAAGGTGCTAGCAGCAATGGTTACTGTAAATAACTTATTGACAAAATTTACACTCTGAAAAGCCAAGTTTTACAAATGTGAGGCAAAGCAGATGGTTTTTAGACAGGCCCAAATTTCTCCGAAGATATCATTGTTTGCAATTCAACGTACTACATACTCTTTACTACACACCGTGGTACCTTCCACCATTTAACGGCACTTGGATGAGGCAGAGTTACTCTAACAGAGGCCTTTAACACGTTTGCCTTTGACCCACAACATCATTGGAATCATCTGGAGTGATGTCGCAGCCAATCTTATGGTTGCCATCGGACTGGCATCGCGTAATGTTTAGCGACGAACCACGGTTTGTTTTTGAATCAGATGACCATCTTATTCGGGTCTGGAGAAGTCGGGTTAAGTGGTCTCAATCAGCTTTTGTTTTACAAAGGTATACAGCCATAGTCGCTGGTGTGACGGGAGGAGAGGTGGTTATCTCATACGACAGCTGGTCATCTCAAGTCATCATCCATACTTGTTTAACAGCTCCACAATATGTCGATACCATCCTGCGTCTGGTTGTATTATCCTTAAGAATATTCAGTAGATTAAAAACCTATAGAAAATCTATTTTGAGTTTTTGATATTTCTAAAATCTCCAAATCAGGATTTTTCCAATGATATAACATACAAGTCCTGATATGAATTAGAAGTATTTTAAAATGATTTATAAAAATAATCAGCTGATGAACCACGCCCCTTTTGACAAATAGAAATGTAAACATTGTCTTTTTAAATCTGTAGAAAAGTTACAAAGCCTATGATTATTTTTTTATTTTTACGCAATTAACTTAGATAACTGTATAATAACTGGAAGTTTAACTGTGTGTAGTTATGCTAAGAAATTTTGGAGCCAAATTTTGACATGTGGTTTTAGTTATTTGAATGTTATATTCAATAGTTAGTGATTTTACATAACTTTAAGTCTATTCTTTATTCTTTATTATAAATTTAGTTTTAATTAGTTATTTTTACGGATTATTTAACCTCGCTAAGACTTAGTAACGAGTTAAAAATTTCTGAACAATTTGCAAAATAGTTCTAATTAATTTTTTGCATATGAATTACTTACTTATTAATCCTAGTTTTCAATGCATATTTCAAAATACTTACTTTGACAAGATAAGAATTTTTAGTAAAAATTTTGTTATCTAAGATTTATATTTTTAAAATTAGATAAATTTACTGTATGCATGTACTCTATGTTTTTTAATTGCAATTGTGTATATCGAAGTGACATTTTTGACATATTCTTAAAACATTTAGTTAGAAAACATATATAGTAACAAAAAATGGCAATTTTTAATAAATTAATATTGATATTCGGTAAATGTTTGTCTTTGAAAAAACTAATTAATACATTTAAAAAAATGTCACTTCAGGATAAATGTCTTAATAAATATACAATAAAAATCTTGAGTCTTTATGTTTAATAGTTTCTGAGAAAAAGATCTGAGATTATACATCAAATGTGATGTTTGTTGTCTTTGTGAGAAGCTTTTTACATGCATAAAAATACATAAATTCCATGTTTAAAAACATAAAAACAGTTTTATTTTGGCTGTTTTAGAAGTCACTTATTCAGTTTAGATTAACTTTTGAAGTTTAAAACATAGAAACTGTCTGCAACAACAAAACATAATGATAGTTTAACAAAAGTTTAACGAAAACTTGCGAAATGTCGCATAATCAGGTATTTATATATATATATATATATATATATATATATATATATATATACTATCTTAAATTCAAACAAAAACCATATTGATAAATTTTCCCATTATATTTATGATGTTTTATGTTGAAATTTGATATTAGTAATGCATAGAAGCTACAAATTCTTCAAAATTTGATACAGATTTTTAGAAAATTGATGTAATACTAGAAATTTTCTCCTTAGAAAAAACTGAAAATTTCTATTCTGGACAATTTAAGACTTTTTTTTTTACTATTTTACGAAAAATAAATTGCAAATATGTTACAAATTCATGAAGCAATTCATTATTTTTGTGATTAAGTCACACTTTAAAGTAAAAAATCAATTTTCTCAAAAATGATGTTTTTAAAACCGCATTTATCATTTTCTGAGAATACAAGGTATGAATGCACATGGGTTTTTTCCATCATGTTACTAATATGTATCTATATATATTCATGGGAGTGTTTTGGGGATTTTCCTAAAATATTTGACTGAAATCCATATATCATGACAAAAAAATGTCACATTTTTTTAAAATTCATAGTAATATTTTTATGTTACATGTTTTTGGGAAAACTAAACAATATATTTTAAACATTTCACTTTATTGCAAATATTAATGTTTATTTATTGATCAGACAAGTTTTAAGCTTTAATATTCAAAGGTTTTTCAATAAAATGTAACTAATTATAACGCAGGTGTGCAAGGCTTTTTGTCATTGCGAGAAGCTTGTTACATGCATAAAAATACATAAGTTTCATGTTTAAAAGCATAAAAAGTTTTATTTTTGGCTTTTTTAGAAATTTTTATACAGTTTCGAGAAAATGATGAATCTTTTCAAACTTTTAGAAATTGTGTTTGCATGTGAACATACAAATCCATATGAAACCTTTCGTAATGTCGTAAAATCACATTATCCCAAAGCATTACTTTTAAATTTGATGCATGTTTATATTATACTTATGATGTTTTATGGTAAAATTTTAAATTTTTAGTGCATCAATTTAAAACTTCTTCACAGTTTGATACATAATTTGTGAAAATTGATGCTAATGGTAAAAAAAATCTCGTTACACCAAAACTGAAAAATACTATACATGTATTTTCTAAAGATTTTAATACTTTTTTGTTCCCTATTTTATGCTATAAAATCAAGAAGATACTAATGTTTAATAAAATAGGGCAAATACATGTTGCAATTTATTATTTTTGTGATTAAGTGCCTTTTTACATTAAAAATACAATTTTCTCAAAATGGTTGTTTTCAAACTGTGTGTACTTTTTTCTTCGAATCTACTGAATGAATGCACATGCAATTTTTACTATACATAAATAGTATGTAACTATAGACACTGGAACTACTTTTTTGGAGTATTTCCCAAAATAGTTTGCTGAAAAGCAATTATCGTAAAAAAAAATGACAATTCTCAAAATTTCATCATGTTACTTTTACGCTGAACGTTTTTGAAAAACATAAACAATATATTTGAAACATTTTAACCAGAGTATAAATAAAAAAACTTAATTAATATACAGATAAAATTTGAAGTTTTTATATTTAACTATTTCAGAGAAACAAGAAACTAAAGAAGCTCAATTTAACATTGTCGGTATAGGGTATCGACTACTTTTAACGGCATATCATCCAAGGGTTACTTTCCAACTAGATAATGCCAAGTCTGAATACCGCTCGTATATATCTGAACTGGCTTTGTGCCCTTTACACTTTTCCTTGACCTTTAAGATCTTCAGTCCTTTCATCAATCAATTATGTCTGGGACATGTTGGGTCGCCAGATTCGGGCACTCCGAAATATAGCAGAACTAGAGCAACAGCTGGTGAATTACTGGCAGAATATATTTCAGGTTGACATTAGAAAACTGTTATCACTTTTTACCGAGACAAATACAAGCATGCAGGGGCAGCCGACAGGGGCACTTGCACGAAGTATTGATTTGAACATTCCAGCTGAAATCTTTAGTTGTGGTTGAGCCCTATGATCTTGATATGTTTATCATCTTATTATCTGTGCATGGGCTGTACACATATTTAATCTCATTAAAAACAACCATTTCCTTCATGAAGCTTTTTTTTGCAAAAGAGTGTATTAATATTTCAGGAAAATGGAATCAAGGATTCCGTTCTAGCGGTCATTTTGAATTTGTGATTGTAATGCTATGGAAATTCTATTTATCTCGTTGAACCTAAACTAGTATTTTAATTATGAATGTAATAAACTCAAAATTAAAGAAAAAAAGTAATGGTGGCTAAGAAATTAGATTTTTCCATCGGATGTTTCGAAATATTTATATAAATATTCTTTAAGGAACTTGAAAATTGATCAATTGGTTTTTTTAAATGTAATTAAGAATTTTTTTTAAGAAATCAGAGTGAAAATACAATTCTAATGAAGCTGTCATCGTTTTATATATTCTTTTAAATACGCATTGTAATCTAAATAGCAATGGAATCTAGGTTAAAGAGAAAAATATAATTTCCATAACTAACTATATGTTTATTAATTCAGCATGGCCCGTAAACTGGTGCCTTAAGAAGGAAAATTGATTTTTATCATCTTGTTTAACCTCTTAACTGGTTTGCCCGTACAAAGTATGGGGTACCGAAAGGTGAGGTTTGCCCGTACACCGTAGGAGCTCTGATACTTTCATCTTTCTATTTTTAGATTTGTAAATATTTACAGTTTTTCTAGTGAGATCACAAAAGCTAGAGTTTTTAAGGGAAATACTTTGACCTAGATAACGAAATACTTCTCATCCTGGTATTTTTTTGGGGGGAAGAGGGTGGTAAAGGCGGAGAGATTTCATTGGAGGCAGGTATTTAAATTTTTGAAAATATTCGATAAAGAACAAGGCAATGTGCAATTTGTTGCTTGAGGAGAAGTGAAAATGGAAAGATAATAAATAAATCAATATTATCTCTGCCCCCCCTATAGCAATGCATAAAGCTTTGTGTTGCACCATGCTTTAAATTGAGTGTGTTTGTAAGTGTGAGAGAAATACTTTTAAGAAACATAGCATGCAAAGTGTTCTTATCAAAAACAAAAATTGTCGGAGTTTTTGTGTACCACAATTATGAAATTAAAAATAGTATGAAAACTTTAAAATTTAAAATTAAAACATTCTTAGTTATATGCAATGAAAAACGTGCCTTTTTTTAGAACATTTTGGGCTAAAAAAATTGAACGCATAAGTGGTTAGTAATAAAAGAAAACAGCTAATTTTGAAAATAATTTGCCTAATACACACATACACACTCACAAAACAGAATTTCATTTAAACATCTGTTTTACTCTATTTTGTCTATAGAGAAAGATAGTTTGTGTGTATTAATACATATATATATATATATATATATATATATATATATATATATATATATATATATATATATATATATATATATATATAATTTTCTAATAAATGTTATAAATATAAAGATAACTAGGAATTCTAAAACTAATGGAATATGTGGCATTAAATTTTAGAAAAATAATACATGAATATCTATTTCGGTGGTTACAATTTTTCCGGATACTTTTCGAAACTTGGAAGCATGTTTGTGCGTATAATGCTTTTTTTAATTATAAAAAACTTGTAGATAATTATTTAAGCTCAGCAAAAAAATAAGAAAGAGTACTTCATTGTGTTGCTCTAATTTTAAAATAGTTATCTATTCATTTTTTATTGCATAATCTGCGTGAAGTAATATTATACGCAATATTCGATTATAGATATATTTCTTTATTTTACTACGGAATTTTCTACAAAGCATAATAGCTCTGCTATAACACAGTTCTTTTATTTGACAAACTTAAGAGTAATAATGGAAATAAGATACTAAGTATTTCCACGTATCAAAAGAAATAACGCCTAGAAAGTTTAAAGATAGTTACAAAAATAAATTGAAAATTCATTTAATTGCCTTAAAGAGAAAAAACACACGTCTGTTTACAACACAGCTGTGTTTGGATCAAGGCGTTATCAAGAAAACTTTTCCATTTCAATATCTGCTTAGTGATTGTTCTCCAATTAGTTACTCTTAAAATTTAAAATTGCTCTCCACGCAATTAGTCTAGTTCAACTTGGGTATCTCCGTAGTTCTAGTTCCAATGAGTTTGTAATTGATAATTCTGAATTGAAGGGTGTCCATACGGCAGATGTGGCTTGCAAACCTGAAACGACCAATCTTGATGTATATAATGACATCAGCATCCTTAAATTGATCATATAATTCAAAATTATGTCGTTGTCTCCACATTTCATTCTTATTCACAGCACCAAAATATATCTAAGAGCTTTTTGTCCAAAGATGGACAGCTGTTCTGTCTTTGATTTATTCCGTTTCACATCCATAGTTAAGTACAGATCTAATAGAATTTTTATGCAACGTAATTTTTTTATGTCTTTTAAATACTAATTTTGATTTTAAGAAATCAAATGCAAATCGCAGAACATTTAATCGGCATTTAAGACATTAATTGTAAACTGTACAAACTATCAAGATAACTGTTGATTTTTGTGTATCCTTTTCATATATAATAAGCCCACAGGCGCATTGGTAATTATGTAACGTACTTAATTTAGTATAGTTAAATTAATTATAAAATGCATTGTGCAGCATTGATGCATTTATAAGTGTATTATATCAGTGTATATGTGTATTTTATTTTTTATTATGCCAGAATGTATTTTATATGTTTACATTCAGTATGAATAAAATTTTTTTATAAAAAATAATCTTTTGTTTTCGACTTTTCAATATACTCGTGCCCCCCTCGTAGAGTTATCACGCCCCTCTAGGGGAGCGCACCCCACTTTTTGAAGAACGCTGTTATAAATGGATGGTAGATCTGAAGATCCTTACATCAGTGCTTCTCAAACTTTCAATATACGCGACCCACTATTCAATCATTATTTTCATCGCACCCCCTCCATATAATAACAATGTATTGAATTCAATAATACTACACTTTGACACTAAAGCTACAATAAGACTTTAACTTCTTATAATCCACCGACGTATATAAACGTTTCGCTCAGCCAAAACACTAGTTTGCTGGACGTATATATACGTCTTCCGGTAATAGAGTGCCCTCTCCCGACAGTATGGACAAGTAACCAGTCAACCTGACACTTCGGTGGAGGAAGGACATGCCAATGTCCACCCACGCCAATCTCTTAGTTTTTGTATTGTATTAACTGTTTTTATATATTTGTAACTGTGCTCAATCAGAAAATACCCCCATTCAAAATTATTTGAGCTAGCTGCCGGTGTTACTTTTGAGTACAGGTTATACATGTTGACTTATTAACTGATCAAAGCAGCATCTAGGGCTGTTACTAGGTATAATAATGCGTAAAATGCTTAGACACGATAGAAAGGTTGAGCTACTCTTAATTCTTAAATTTTAACCCTTGAACTAATTTTATGGATCTGTATTTTCTTGCACTCAAGTATTCATATTTTCTCCGTTTTGGACTTCTTGGATCATAATGATGAATGATCCCGGCCATGGGTTTAACGCCTTGGATCTGAATATTAATACACTTTGGTATAAGCAATTGTTTTTCGAAAGAACATATTATTTTCATTAATAGTAGGAAGATACTTTGGATTAGATTCGTCTTCCTCGATTTATAATTTTTTATTAATTACAATTGTAAACTTTTCTGCTGTGCTCAAATCACAGAAGGAAAAGATTTTTGTTAAAAAACACTGAAGAGAGAAAGAAAGAAATGCCATCTTATTCATATATGGTAACAAAATAAATACAGTGTGTAATTAAAAGAATGCTCATATGTCTCGAAGGAGATTAATTAAATTAGGAGAGAATAAAGCTAATTTAATTCGAAAGTAAATCTAAATATAATTTAGAGTTTCCTTTAAATTGAAAACAAATTTCTTTAAGCTATAATTAAAACACAATTTGTGTAAGATATTATTTTTTAGAATAAATAGTTTACACAAACAATTTTTTTAAAAAAAATTTCCAATAAATTTTAATACAATTACTATATATTCGTACTATTATACACGAAAACATCTTAATATGATTTATTTTAAGTTTAAATTCAACTTTTCTCTTCGCATCTTCTCTTTTTTGTCTTTTTAAATTTAATGTGTTTATTTTAAAGAACTGGGGTCAGAGATTCTTTGTAATCCTTACGAAAGGAAATTTTAAGGCGTCCTTCCGTTTGCAAACATGATTTTAGAAATGCGTATGAATGAATAACTGTTTTGATATTTTGTGATATCTGAATTTGAGTAAAAATATGAAATTAACTTCAGAATATCACTAAAAAAGTAAAAATTGTATTTAAGTAATAAAAAAAATACTTAAATGCAATTTTTTAGCAAAACAAATGAAGCAGGATTGGTACATTTTCAAAATACTATCCTTCTATGGAAAATGTTTCTATAATAATAATCTTTTGCTTATGAATAAATAAGACTTCTCTACAGCATATGAAGTAGGATTTTTTTTAAAAAAAAACTACATTAGTTTTAGAAGTATGATCAATTGAATTAGTAACTGAAGGTTTTTTTTAAATGTTCTTATTTCTGATTTATTAAAATATAAATAAATCTATTTCTAAGTAATATATTGCCATATTTCGCAAAAAATTCAACTAATGAATTGTCCAGTGGTAGAGCTGCTGCTAGTGGAACTGTTGGTCTCAGGTTCAAAACCTACGGATTGCTACTCGCCAGATTTTTTAATTTGATTTAAATTGACTCTCTGGAATTTTCCACAGAGTTGCAGCGTATTCAAGTTTATTTTAGTTCAAGTACTTCTAGAATATTCTAGATGTCACCACTGTATCTTATATAAGCTGCTTCCCTCGAGCTGGGGGTTATTTCGTCAGGTGTACGATCGAGTAGATCACGCCTGCTTTCTTGCATTCAATAAGTTGTATTGCTCTATTCAACCGTTGTTTTGCTACCAGTTCTACTCCAAGAATCTTCATGACAATATTTAAAAAATAATAGTTCAGGCTCTGTGTAGAAGTCCTACCTATATAAATGCAAAATATAATTATTATTATAGAAGCATCGGTGATGGGAAATATGTCATTCATTTTTACATTGTTTTTGCAAAAGATTGCATTTAAATATTTTTTCTTGTTACAATATACTGAAAAAAATTTTACATGTATATTTTAATTCAGTTTATATTTAATAAAAAAAATCATTTGCGCGCTTTTACAAAACCACACTGCGAAGGTTACCTTAAGCACATATTCGTTATTAGATGGGGAATTCAAACAGTTAACCTCGCAATACTAATTATTTTATTTGGAGCACAAGCAATGATAATTCGCGTTCCGATTTATTTTTATTCAATAGACTGATGTGTGTTACGTTTAAATCTGGTTTTATATAGTTGCTCTAGTAGAGACTCATGCGACGTGGTTTTGTTGTAAATAAAATGTTGAAAGTAGAACTTGCAATGGAATTGGACAACGCGAACCTTTTGGAATAAGGAAAAATATAAAAACTTCATAAACCTAGAAGAGAGGTAAAGGGATTTATACCTATATTAGTGATAACTTTGGATGAAATTGCGAATTCGCAAGTGAGACAATTTATTGGAATTGTAGCATTTACACAATCTGGATCAAAATACTACAGAATGAAACTCTGATATTAAATCAATGGTAAAATCCTAGTAGAGCCCGCACTCTTGGCGACAAACCGAAAAAGCGTCAAGCCAGAACGAGATGGCGCCATGCAAAACAAACAATGGCGGCAAATGAATATAGCGGGACAAGGTGGACGCGTAATGAAAATATATGTAAACAATACTGAAATTAATCAAATGTATTTAAGATGAAATTTAAGAAAAAAAACACTTACTTTCTTACTGCTGATCTTTTCCGAGTGGAGGGTACAACATGAGAGCAGCTTTTTTAAAAAAAAAACCTTGAAGGCCTCATCGCTAAGTGAATGACCGTGGGAGCACCACCATAAATATTCTGCGAGATAATGGTCGAACATATCCATTCAAAATATCCTTTGATATCCATCCAAAACAGCACTCTTTCGTTCGTATAATCTCATTACATTTAAAACATTCATAATTCGAAGCAATCAATCCTTCCTTCCTGCCTGCCTGCCTACCTGCTCCAATCATTTTTATCTTACATTTCGCATTGAACAAAGTAAAAAATTCGAAGGTATATTCATTCACTTACGTGCAATACTTCCAGCCCAGTGCCACAATAATAAAATGACACAATTCGAAATACCCGCCGACAAAATACAAAAATTCCATAAATAGTTAGGTTTACCATCTATAATGTATCAACGCAGGGTTACCAAGATGGTGCAATTATCGCGAACAATAATAATTCGCTCCAAGGGTGTGGGCTCTTCTAGGACTGACCCATATCAAAAAAGAATTACATTTGCCACGGTCCCAAACAATATAATTAATTTCTTCATTTTTATCTGTATGAATTTCCCCATCGGATAGAGAAGAGATGCTTAAAATTCCCTTTCTTAGGGATAGCTAAAAATTTGGCACGAGTTGGCGCATATTTAATGAATCAATAATAAAAACAAGTGTAATGAACGTAAATCAACTTTTACTATGTGATAGTATTTCAGAAATCCACTCGTACTTTTTAAGATATTTAATTTCTTAAAGATATCTTTTTTTTTCATCTCTGCATTCGTTTTAGAACAACGTTCTCATAAAACTTTTCCTTGAGATGAGTATTAATTTTGACTATATATATATATATATATATATATATATATATATATATATATATATATATATATATATATATATATATATATATATATATAGAAAGATTCTTAGAAGATTCAAAAACTTTACGATGTAGGAAATAACAGCATTTTATTTTTTTTTCATGACACATGTCTATTTTTAGGAAGGATAATGTTCAATAAATACCAAAAGGTATTTATACCGTTCCTCTTTCTAAATCAATAACTTATATATCAACAAGGCATTCGGGTTTACTTTTCTAATATTTTATGCAAAAACATTTATAAACACCAACGCAGTACTTAACATTTTATGCATACCAATTCAACCCAATCGTGTTTCCTTCTTACATTAGTTTAAGGAACGCATAAATTACTTCATAAACTAATACATAAAAGCGTCTTTCATTAGGGTATAACAAAGTATTATACAAAAGTTAACTATTATTAACAAAGCTCACGAGAGAGCTTTATATGTCCTTCATATATGTACCTCATAACAAATAAATGAAATCATTTTGAAATCTGTTTGAAATAACATCCCATGAGTTTGAAGGTAAATCGTCTGGAAAGCTATTATTTATAGTATAAGGAGATATCTTGGATGTTAAGGTGCCGAAGTATGGTTTGAAGTTGAATGAGTTGTATGTTAATGGAAATGAATGTATTTTAAATTGTTCTCGAATATGGAGAGCTTTTATTTCTAGCTCTTTTAGCTTTTAACATTAATAAAATATCAGTATTTAGAAAATTCTCTAAATCTACTTTTCTTACATACTCGATGAAACAATTCTAAGACTTCTGGTTATAGATTACCGCAAATTCAACACAGCTCGCTCTTAAATTGAATGAATTAAGAGTAAGAATAAGGTATAAGAGAGAATTAAGGTAAATTTAAAATAAATAAATAATTTCAATTTTTTTAATGTCAGGTTTTTTTTAACTGTACGAGAAATGAAATTTATATTTTTCAAATAAATTCATGCTTGCTTTAATTTTTTTGACAAAAAAGCACAATTTTTTTTTCGAAGAAAATCATTATTACTTTTTTCAATTTTGTTTTTGTTACAATAGTTTTCTAAAACAACGCAATAGTTATAGGTGACGGAATTCATGATTTTGAAACTATGCCAAGTAATAAGGTTTTTCTTTAAAAAAAGGTATATATGCATTTAAAGTTGAAATTGCTATTTGGATTTCTACAAAGAAAAATGTTATTTCCAATCATGCATTTGAATTACAGTGTTGTACATTCAATATCTCTGTTAATCAGATACTATAATACATATGATAAACTTTAAGGTATCCTGCTACGTTCAGAACCGTGATTTTGCAAAAGCGTATAAATGGATAATATTTATGTTATTAAGTGTCACTTAGATTAGAAAATATATAGAAAAGTGGTTTAAGCAAAGTATTACAATAATTAATTATTTAAGTACAATATTTTGATAAAAAATGGACGTAGAATGACCCATTTTCCAAATATTCTCCTTTTGTGAAAAATGCTTCTATTATAATAATGTTTTGCCTGTATATAGCAGACTTCTGCACAGAGGCTCAACTAGAATTTTTGAAATATATAACTTAGAAGTGGCTTTATCCATATTTTACGACAACAGAGGGGAGAAATTTAAAGAAAAAAAAGCCGATAATTATTTCAATGGATTGTAATTCTGAAAATAATGGGAATGTTTCAAAAATCATAGTTGAGCCTCTTTACAGAGATCTGAGCTATATACAGGAGAAATATTATTTTAATAGGAGCATTTTTCACAAAAGGAGAACATTTTGAGAAAAGATTATTCTAAGTCATTTTTTTGCCGAAATATTGTATTTAAATAATTTTTTGTCACAATGTCTTAAAAACAATTTCATACATGTATTCTAATCTAAGTGACACTAAATATCACAAAAATTATCCATTTATGCGCTTTTTTAAAATCATGGTTTCGAAAGTAGTCGAATATCTTAAGAGTTATTTAAGAAAATTTTGCTCTTCAGTACTTAACGTATTATCCATATATTATAGGTGAAAATTTGACATTTTCCCTTATATCGAATAATAAAAATTGGTTTTGTATGCCTACATAACAAACATATAACTTTACGAGCTTGGTAATATTAAACATAATGCCAAAACAAGGTCGATTGTTTATTGATATTCATTTCGGCTATTAGTAACATACACCGACGGATCCCCAAGCCCCTGAAGAGATTGACATCTCAACTACCACCCCATTCCCCAAACTTACACATCGCCATCAGAGGAATTTCGGCTTTCATAAATGTACGTTTTCCGGATCTCTTAGCCCTTCTTCGTGGCACCTTTTTATTAGCACAAAATTTGAACTTACTACTCTACAGAACAAAGTTGGTCACCAGTTTTGTGACTATGACCACTCGGCTACAGTGGTCGTAATAAAAATAGAATCTCGCATCCATGAGTTTAATGTTATGTCTTCTTAAGAATCAATAATTCCCTCGCAAATATCTTACATTCATTATGGGAGTATATGTAAAATTAAAGTCCATGCAAGTTAAAATGAATTGTTAATAAGGGATAAATAAGTAGCAGACATTGAAATAATGACGCATTGTTTTCAGAATAACAAATATTACAAGTATCATTTGCAATTGGGTTTCATATTCTTCTTTTTAAAAACTTTTTTCATGTTTTTTTTTATTTCAGACATCTAAAACAATTGATTTCGCAATGGACAAGGAAGATGCATATTTGAGGGGATTTACAAAAAAAAAGTTATTTTGAAAAAAAAACGCATTTTCATTAAAAGATTGCTTACAAAAACGAAAATTTGTGGAGGTAAACAATGGAAAAAACGATGTAATTACTTTGAAAAATGATTCAAAGTTTATTAAAATTTGAACAGCACATATCGAATAGAAATAAAAATGTTTATTTAAGTGAAATGATCATTAAACAAAGTAATCAATTTTGAAACATGTTTCATGTAAATTTGCTAAATTTGACAAACTTTTAAATTACAATTCATCAATTAATTCTGATTCATTCTAAATTATTTTTGGAATATTTGCGGGTATAATTGCTATGCTATTTTTGATAAATATACCAAAATTTATATAAGCAATTTTAATATTTTTAAAATATAAACTGATTTAATAATACTCTTCATTTTAATATAAGATAAAACGAGTAACCCTTTCCTCAATTAAAAGTTAAAGATATTTATTATGGATGTATTTAGATCAATGCAGGTTCTTTTGACAAACTGTGTACCCTTTCAGTCAAGTTTTTTTTTTTTTTTTTTTTTTTTTTTTTTTTTTTACTGAACATCTTAACATTTCATCAAAGAAAGGATCATTCAACCATAAATGAAAAAAAAATTATTTTTTTACTAAACTTCAGTCAATTATAAGTAATGAATCGTTTATTATTTTCCAAAAATGAAAAACGCACTATAAGTTTTCAATTTTCAATTTTGAACTTGAATTTCAATAGCTTCAAATTATTGTAAATGTAGATGGAGGTGTCCAAAATATCGTATGTTACACTCTATCACAACAGACCATCTTGACTGATGAGAACTAAAAAATTGTTAAAACTTAATAATTCTGAAAGATTTCAGAATATAGTTGTGTATTGTGGTAGAAAGTAATTATAAGTTTTATAGGATTTTGGTTTTGTGGATATTCTGGTTCTAGTGGCTAAAAGTGGATAAAAATAAGCGAGCTCTTGCGTGCTGTCATAGGCATTCTAGCAGAACAGTGATTAAAGCATTTTACTTTACTTTGAATTAGGTCATGTAGTAACTTCTTGATTATGGAAATAACTTCGATGTAATTAAACAATTATGTGGTAAACTATGCCTCCTTATCAAAGAGATATGCGTCTTCTATTAATCAGTAATCATTATACTGCTATGATAGCGAAACAGAATCGAGAGATTATTCCCACCACTCTTATATTAAAGGTTTTAGTATCACTTGGTTGTACATTTATCTCCAGGAGTAGCAAAGGCATTTTATTCCACCATTTGTTCAATACAAAAAACAAGATTAAAGTATCTATTAAAGTCGATTAAAATATCTATTATTGATGCAATGTCCTTTTCAAAGTGGAATTCCAGATTTCCCCTGTGTGTGAGATCAGATTATAACTGTATAGGTGACGGGAAAATAAAAGACACACAAAACAATGCTAGAAGCATTATCGAAGATCTGGTGTTCAGTGGTTGTAAAACATGGAGTAAACCAGAGCTTCAAAGAGGTATAATACATAGAGGCACAACTTTACAGAAAGATTATTGATGACAGTGGAAAATCAGAATTAAATCCTCGATCATATTGTGATACTTTACATTGCAGCTCTTGGTTCTTTTTTTTTGTGCTTGTGTGGCTGATATTTTCTTTATACAATTAATTGTTTTTGTGGTTTCTTAATTCCAGGAAAAAAATAATTAAATACTGTAAAATCCGACGTATAACGCTCACCCCTAAATTGCAATCTTTTTCTTTTGTTGTTGTTTAAAGTGCGTATTATAGACCAGATTTTCAAGTAAATTCTTTTATTTATTTAATTACTACCAAATACAGTGCTTCTCAAAGTTACAATATTCGCGACCCAATATTCAATCATAATTTTCATCGCCTCCCCCCCTCCTCATACAATAACAATGTACTGAATTCAATAATACTATACTTTGACGCTAAAACTACGATACGACTTTAAACTCTTAACCCCCCCCCCATGTATGTAAACGCTCTCTAAGCTAAAGTGTTTATTTCTCTAGACGTTTTTATACGTCTCTCGGAAGTACGAGCTTTCTGTGCACTGCTATCCGTAAAATTATAAAAAAGAATTAAGAATGCAACAAAATGACCTTGACAATGTTTGCGAAGGATTGACTTATTCCAGATTATTTCTCTTTCTTCATTCCTCCCCTCCCCCTCCCTTGCCCAATACATCACATACAAGTGCTAGGAAAACGGTTGGGATTCGGAAGCGGATCGCGAAACTTTTGATCGGCAATCAAGGTTTAATTATAAATCGCACAAAATTTATCAAAATAAGTGTTAATTTTTGTTTTAAAAAATATTTTTACGAATTTTGTGTAAATAATGTAAATAATTTGTATTTGAGTGTTTAATGCATTTATATTACTCTATATTATACTTATTTCATGTTAAAATTGTACTATTCACAAGCAATGCCGCTCCTTACGTTATAATGGTGATTTAATGAGAACTTGGCAAAATATTGGCGGTAGAGCCAAGTTGGCATCATTTTTGCCGACCCAGTCGGCGGCTTATTTGGCGACTTTAGCGACCATTTTCGCGTCATTGACGACCGTGTTGGCGAGTTCGGAACACTCTGGAATCTTCTAGAAAATAGATCTCTCCACTAGTGTAACGTTCAATGACACGAGTGGTTATATTTCTGGAAGTTTCCATCGCGTATATAAAAACGATGCTCGCCGATACGGCGACTAGTCTTGATTAAGCCAGCGAGTAGTGAGGATTGTTTGAATAACGATTAGCTCGGCTGTGCTTGTGAATAATCTTTACTTACGTGTATGTTTAAACACTGTTTATTGTGTTTGATTGCTGTTGAAGGTGTGAAGTGTATTTTTTTTTCGACGCTCTCCCTTTAAAACATATCTCTTTAAAAGTCAGGATTTTAACTCGGTCTTTCAGGCAAAGTTCTCTGCCATCGGTCTCTCTGTCATCTCTGTCTCTCTACAGTTCATCATAATACTAAAATTCATATTTATACTGGCAGTCTCTCCTCTATTCTCTTTCTTAATAATCTTACAAGTAAATTACGTTATCTCAATTCCATTAAATTCAAATTGTTTCAATTCAGAAGCTACTACAATCTTTACTGGGTCAAAGTTCATAACAATAACCTTTATAATGATTACGCCGATTTTTATGCGAAACAGGCTGTATATGATGGTGAAGTGTTTTCGGTTTCCGCTCCCCTCCCCTTCCTCTCCAGTTCCTTAAATAAATTTATCTTAGAGTCTTGGACCTCCTCTTGGAATGGTTGCAATATTGGATTAAGAGCCAAGCGCTTTTTCAATAATCCTAAATTAAACATTCTTCCCATTTCTAAATATCTGGCCCATTTTCTAACTATTCATGGGCCTTTCCCCGCTTACTTGCACAGGTTCAATCTCCTTCCCTCTCCAAATTGCCTGTGTGGGTCGCCTGGAGACGCCGACCATTACGTATTCCACTGCCCCTTCACTTCTGATCACCATCTTGTTAACACCAGCCCGAACGCTCTCTATCCTTGGGTCAACTCTATTATTAATAATCGTGCTATTCACAATAAATTAATTTCCTGCTTTGCTATTTCCAAATCCATATCTGATAAAATTTGGCTTAACTTTCCCTTTTTCCCTCTTCGGTTCTTGCTATTCCTTTAAATCTTTTTTGTTCCCCTCCCATAATTTTTTGCAGCTTCCTGTTTTAACCCTTAGTCATCATTCTGGGTTTACTTTAAGATTAATTTCTTGTTTGTTTTTTTTTTCTCTTTTTTAGCAAAAATGGTTTCTTTAATAAAATTCAATAACTTATCTGTTTCCCCCTCCTTTTCCCCCTCTTTCTCTTTTTAGTGTCTTAAAAATATAATTGGAGGAGGAAATCTAAAAAAAAAAATCATCTTTCTAGTGCTTTTTCAAAAAAAAAAAAAAAATCTAACGACAACAGGAAGTGTTGGCGCCAACTGGAATTATGGTTCAAAGATATATATATATATATATTTTGTTTCCTGTTTATTTTTTCTCTTTTTCACTCCTCGTGCCCTATGTCTGTTTGAGGATCTTTTCTTCTTCTTAGAAGATAGCACCTGTGTGTGTTATTGTCTGTGTTTGTTAAGTGTTTTTTTTTATGTATTTGCATTGTAATTTGTAATTGTTAAGCGTTTTTTCTGTATTCCCCCAATGACTTTTTTGTACATGTTTTTCGTTTAATTTGATAATAAAATACTTCTCGGAGGGTCGGATGCAGCTCTAAACCCTTTGGGTGAGCTCGATTCTCTGGAGTAAGTAAGTAAGATATTTACCCTGTGAATATTGCTGCTGAATCCTGTATTGAAAGGATTGGATTTTTGTTAATAAATTTGCATCGCTCTTAAAGAACTTCTTACTTCATTTGTGATTGTTTTTGCATAAAATCCTCGAACCCTCGGATCTACGTAACAATACATATGACAAGCCCATGGGGTTACTGGAAATTAATGAACTTGTTTTTAACTTAGTATTGTTAAATTAGTTATAAAATACATTGTGTAGTATTGCGATATTTATAAGTGTAATATATAAGTGTAAATGTGCATTTTATTTTTTATTATGTCAGAAAGTATTTTGTTTGTTTACTTTCAGTAAATTAATAATTTTTTAAATAATCTTTTGTTCTCGACTTTTTAATATGCTTGCGCCCCATTTGTAGAGTTGTCAGCCTCCCCCCCAAGGGGGTCGTACCCCACAGTTTGAGAAGCACTGGCCAAATAAGTTGAATAAATGAATTTGAAGTTTTTTTAAAGGATATGAGTGGAATTATTTTAAATAAATCTAACTTAGCTATATTTTTCGAAGAAGTGCCCCATAGAGTACCAAGCATTAAGAAAAATTAATATTGCTATTTTTTTTATAAAAATTATTAACTGTTTTTTTCTAAAGGTATGCATGTGAAAAAAATCGCTAAAGATTTATTAGTTTGATTGGTACTGTTTGTATTAAAAATATGACAATGCTACATTCTAAGGCTCCTCGTTCTTAGATGTAATGGAAAAAAAACATAAGGGAAGCCAAAAAAACTATTTTTTTCCTTGATTCAATCGATATATCCCAAAAAAGTTGCCTTTCGCCAAGCTAATTAAGAAGGAATTTATTTTTTTTTGAAATTAAAAAAATACATATTTCCCTTACACAGATTGTACACTTGAAAGTTTTAAGAAACTGAAAAATTTCCTTTTTTTTTCAGTATTTATCTCACTGTAACTTTACTATTCTAAGCATGAGTTCTGCAATATGCACACGCAAAGCAAGAAAAAAACCCTGCTAGCTCCATGTCCTAGCGTTGCGCGGGCTTTTTCGTGTATAAAACTGTTGTTCCATCTTTGTTCCCGCAGGCATAGAATTTTTTTTTTCAAATTTCTATTTTCGATTAATAATTTGCGAAACTAATCTAGTTTTACCCACAAGAAGACAGACAATGTGTGATTTTATTATTAAATAATTTAGTAATGAATAATAGCAAAAAATATTGCTTTAGCCTTTAAAAAACTTTAATATATATTTGTGTTTTTTAATTTTTTTTAACGTTACTTATTGAAAAGACTGCTTATTTCTGGATTTTTGATTATTCAATTACGGCTTTTTCAAAAAAAATTTGGGGAGACTGTAATAGTAAAAATAATTTATGTTTAATATTCAGAGTATATTATTAAGTGGAATCTGTAAGTAGAAAGTCAGTATAACCAGCTATTATTTTATAACTTTAAAAAATTAAAAAATTTTGAAGTTTTTTCAAATTTTTACAAAATGTTCCTTCTTAAAATTGTTTGGTCATTTTGAGTGATTTATGTTTCTTAAATAATTGCAAACAAAAGCTGTTATGGATTTAAAAATATACTTTTTTGTTAATTTTTAATAATTATTTTGGTCACTAAACCTCGAAAAAACACAAATACTTTTTAAATATTAGTTTTAGCAATTTTTTAAAAAATATATAACTAGAGATCTAAGCCCTATATACAAAAATCCATTCTTACTTTTATAGAACATACGTTTGATAGTATATATAAAAAATGTCAAGGTTCAATTCGGAACAGAAAATATACCTTAGGGATTAGAAAATACTTATATCTTCAAAATTAAAAGTCTGAAATAAAGAAATTTAAAGATTGTAAAGGCATAATACAAAAGCATATAATGCCCGTACATATCTAATTTTTAATATGTTGTTTTCCAATGTATTTTCTATATTAAAACACTATTTTAATTAAATATGCTTTGAATAGTTTTTTTTTAAAATTCAAAATATATTTTTGCATAATATTGTTAGCATTTGTTATGACGGTAGTTATTCAGCTTAATCTTAACGTAATATTTCTAAAAGAGTTTGAAACACAAAGCATTTAAGTATAAAATAATAATGGTATTAACTTAAGCTAAATATAGCCTGGTTTGTACATGAATATTAATTTTTTTAGTATTAAATCGGTCAGTTTAGGAAGTTTTAGCACTTGTTGCATGGCTTTAAAATATTAAATTTTAGCACAACATGTTTAGTAAAATGTAGTTTGATACCTCAAGGAAATATTTAGCTTTATCTGCAATACTTAAATTCAGAATACGTGTAATCGTAAGTCTAATTACAGTATCAGCTGAAAGCTGATTTCTAGATACATCATTTTCAGTAGTATTCCATCTCTTCGAAATATTGTTACGCACAGCTATCTGAGAATATTTTGGCCAAGGCATTTTCTCAACAGAAAACAATAATGATAAAGCTTCTAAATTATATAAACTATTTTTAAAGCAAAAATTGTCTTTGAAATCAATCTTGATTACTTAATTATGAAAACTCATAAAACTCAAAACATAATCAAGTGGAAATAATTTTAATAATAAAAATTGAAATTAATAAGCATTTCACGCTAAAAGAATTAATTCTGCTCAAAAATATTTTTAATTAACTCAATTTCGAGTGGAAAAATGCTTTAAGGGACTTGGTACCCTAAAAATCACAAACCTATCGTTTTTTTTTTATTTTCATTTAATCTTATTCTTTGCATTTTTATCTTTCGATTGATATATCACTTGTGCATGTCGGAAAGTTAGAAGTTGAATAAAACTTCATTTGAAAACAAATTAGGCAATTTAGCCACACACCCTTTTTAGAGAAAAAAGCTAAAAAATGCGTTATGATAAAAAAAAATCTATTTTATAAATAGAAATAATAACTATAAAAAAGAATGTGTAGTATTAAAAGCAGAATATTTCCGAGGCAATACAATAATGTAATTTTTCTTCCTTGTGAAATGTGAGCATGTATAATTTTTAAATTAAGGCATTTTATATTAATAATTTTATAATTTCAGTTCTTATTCCTGATATATTTTTCATACAAATGTAATACTTTAATATTAAAAAAAGAAAAACAGCTAAAAGCTTTTAGTTTTCTTGTGCAATTAGTACGCTCTAAAAGTTGATCATTTATAAAAATGTGTAGGTTGAAAACATATGAAAATGCAATTATCTTAAAGAAAAACGTATAAGTGATATCTTAAAGTGGTATTTTAAGTTTAATTAAGCTTATAATAATTATTTTGTCTAGAATTATAAACTTAAAGTGGTTTTTCTCAGTTTGTGTTTTTCGAAACCTTAGTGCATTCAAAAGGCTACTCCTTCGACAATTATTTACCAATCACTTCAATTTTTTTCCTGTGTGTTAAAAATAAAGCATGTAATAAAATTATTGATCCGTTTTGCTATAAACTGAATGCTTTAAAAAAAAATGTAAGACATGTTGGCTTTTTCGTTGATTTTTAGCCTGTATATTAACATTTATTTTTTTTCTCGAAAACGAATGAAGTTATTCTAAAATCGATCCCTATAGTTGTTAAGAACATCTATAAGAATGTTATAAAAAAATTTCAGGTCAAGAAGTTAATTTTTACAAAAGGAGTAGAATTTTAAAATTTTCCCAATTTTCTTCAAAAAATTTAAATTTTTAAAATTGTGTGAATAATATATGAAAATTTTCATCTGGGAACATTTTCTTGAATAGAAACATTGTATAAAATGTTAAAATATAATTTTTAAATACGTAAATAAAGAAGTTTGCTCAAAGAGTGCCAAGTCTCCTTAAAATGAAACTGAAACCTAACCCGCTCAGAAAGCTACAAATATCTTAAAATCAAATTTGTTAACATATATGAAATTTGGTGATAAGCTTTCCAATTATATGGACTACAAAAAATGCAAAAAAAAAAAAAAACGCAAAGAAAAATCGGTGAATTTGAAATTTGTAGGGTGTTTTGTAGTCTTAAAAATACGTAACTATATATATATATATATATATATATATATAAACTATGGTAGACAATTCTAGAATTTTTTTACATTCCCTCTAAGAAAAAAGATTCAATAGGAAAATAAATTTGTTAACATTCCCAAAATAATCGAAAAGAAAATTATACTATAAAATAATAAAATTTCAGCATTTACTTAAATTTTTATGGTTGTTCAGTAAATCATTTTTAAGAATAAAGAAAACAATCAGTTTTGATATATTATAAAAAACAAATTTCGCTATTATTATTTTACACATGGAACAATAAATACTTTCAAAGAATCTAAAAAAATAAAATTGGCAATTTTATAAAAATATTACAAAAATAGTTATGACATTGGCTATTTTATAAAATAAATTATTTATAAATTTATTTATAAATTATCCAATATTTTAACAAGGGCACTTGCTCTATGGTTGACTAGTATACTCGGCATTGATCGATTACAGTAGCATACATAGGAGTGTGCTCTCAAACGAGGGGGCTGAATTAACTTGTTAACATGATTCGATTAATATATTTCTGCATCACCTATTAATGCAAAACTAGTTAATTCAATCAATTGCAAAACATTTGCCGAAAGTATATTGTTACGAATTTTGTGTAAATAGTGTAAATAATCTGTATTTGGATATATAATGCATTTATATTACTCTATGTTATATTTATTTTATGTTAAAGTTGTAATATTGATAAGAAATGCCTTTCCTTACGCTATAGTGGCGGTTCAATGGGATCATGGCGAAGTCTTTGTAATAGAGTCAAGTTGGCATCATATGCAACGACCAAGTTGGCCGCCAATTTGGTGATTTGGTGACCATGTTGGCGAGTTTGGGACCCTCTGCATTCTCCTAGAAAGTAGTGGATCTCGTCACTAATATCACGCACTATGACGCGTGCGGAATTTTCTCAATTTACCACCGGCTATATAAATAGAGCTGTGTCAATGCGCAAGCAGTCAGTCTGATTTCAACCAGCGAGTAGTGAGTATTGTTTTGAATAGCGATTAGCTCAGTTGTGCTTGTGCATAATGTTTTATATACGTGTATTTTTAAACATTAATAATTGTGTTTGAGTGTTTTAGAAGGTGTGAAGATCTTCTGAAATTTATTCTGTGAATATTGCTGCTGAATCCTGTAACTTAAGGATTCGATTTTCGTCAATAAATTATCATCACCTTTAATGAACTGTTTTATAATTTGTGACTGATTTTCCTAAAATCCTCGAACCCGGATCTACGTAACAATTTGAATAAATCTTGAGTAAATGTTCAAGAAAGCAATAATCTCATAGCAGCATTGAATAAAATCAATTTTATGTGTTCTAAAATCCGGAAATTATATCCAAATATATCGCTGAAAGGAAAAATAATTTCAAAGAAAAGGGCATACTGTTTTTACACGGAACCCCAAAAAATATATACAGTTTTTCCAGCCTAAATGTCTTCATAATTAGTTTCTAGAAACTAAGCAAATAATACTAAGTAGAGTAGGGAATAGGAAATTATTTCGAAACTCAACTCCCTCACTCAGACCATTGAGAGCCCACTAGAGAGCCAACAACATCCTGAAAGGAGAAAAATATGTAATATTTCAGTCATTTTCTTTTTGAAAGGGACTGCATTTATTAGTCCGACTAAAAGAGTTGAGGTTGCGTAACATGTATTTATCCTGGAATCCAAAATGAAATGTTATTTTCTTTTTGATATTTATTCCCATTCTTTCTTTTGTATTTCCTTCTTTTCGTTTTTGATTTACTTTTTAAAAACTACGATGAATAAATCCTCTTTATGTATCATTGATATATTTTGATACCTTAATAAAAAATTGCTCATTTTCAATTTTATATTACTTAATCTTAAATAACATAAGAAATTTGGCTATTTTTTTATAAATTTGAATGGATAAAATTTATATCAATAAACATTTTTTTAAAGTGAAGTCTTTATTTAAACCTACATACGAACTTCTAGAAACACTGAACTTACATGTGGTGCATAAAAACTCCAACACCGCATTCAGTGTTTTACTAATGCCTTAATCAATTTTACCTATTTCTTTTCTGTCTATTCATACAGTTAAATTCTTTAAAATTTTACTTTTCCTGGCTTCTATTAAGCAATGAATATTTCAGAGTTTGCACTTAAGCTCTTCTTAAATATAATGGAATATTTGATACAATATATGAGAGAGAAAATCCAAAACAATATTGAATATAATGCAATTTAAAATGTGATGAATATATGATAGAAAATTCAAAATAATGCTTCCTGTTGTAATTTCCCCCTACAGATATTACACACACAGAGTCAGACAACTATAATTGTTTAAGACTTCAAATTTACACAGTTTCACTAAAGTAGATCTCAATGGAAAAATATGATCTCACTTTATTCGTAATTCTAATACAAAAATATAGCCAAAATCTTGACTTTTTATTATACTATTTCTAAACTGTATGTGAATCTTTTTAGTTATTATTCCCAATACGTCTTAAAGTAATTTATACATTTCTAAAAAAAATAATCATTTTATTTTCTGGAATGATATAAATATGTGGTATGGATTACCCTTTAAAGATAATTATGAACTAATTATTATTTAAATAAAACTATCAGGTACATTTTTCAAAAACACAGAACGAAATCTTTTAGTTATGATAGAAATGAATATATCATTTGTGCACACAGTTGTTTCAATATTATATATATATATATATATATATATATATATATATATATATATATATATATATATATATATATATATATATATATATATATACTTGTTTATTTCTTTATTGCTTGGATTGTTCCACGTTATATATAAAGGGTGATCAAATTTTCATTTGATCACCCCTTGTATAAGGGTCAAAAAGTCGACTTCTTATTCTATGTGTGTATGATTCATTTTAAAGGATGTCTCCCTCAGAATTTCTAACCATAAAATGTCTTTGAAAAATGCAATGCTTATCATTAGATGTTGCTATCATGTACCTATCAAATGACGCTCATGTACCTATCATATGCCGGACATGTACACATTATGTACATATTATATGTCTATCAAGTACCTATTATGTGGTGTACTCTTTAAAAACGTAACACACCGTGTGATAAAGATATTAAAAGTCACATAGGAGAAGATTAGGGTAAAACATGCACTTTAAGTGATGAGGCTACACTGATTCCATTTTTTCTCCATTAAATCAAATTTGATGTATATTTTAATATGAATATTTTTATATTTAACAATGATAACAGAGAAAAATTTGACCTCCTTTATTAGAAATGTGTGTAATTATAATCCTAAATCGTAAATTATAATCCTAAACCAAGCACCACGGTATTTAAATTCAAAAAATATTTTGAACTCCAAACCGCACCAGCTCGACGAAACTGACGGAGACGAGTGAAAGCTTTAATACACGCACAGATGCAGGAAGGTTATTAGTCGCTACGCAATCGCATTTGTTTTTATGTTACGTAGACTTCTGGCAACCCGTACTGTGTTAAGCCAATGAAGCTCAAAATTATTTGCAAACAGAGGGTCTATATATCGATCAATGTGCTAAAAAATACATATTTTACAGATCGTATTAGAAGTGAAATGAGAGGAATTCGTGAATGACGCTTTAATATATGCTAAAGGTTTATGTGAAGACCTTGAAATTTCTTTTGAACCCCCAAGACAATTAAGGAGGAAGCATATATTTGGCGTCGGAAGCAAATATGATCAGTTATCGAACAAAGATGACTTGAGGCGAACAATGTTTTCTTCAATAGGCAGAGTAACTGCTGAAATTCGAGTAAGATTCCAACAGTTGCAGAATCTAACCCAGAAATATGCTTTTTTAAGGCCTCAAGTGATATTGAGCATGGACGAACTTAACTTAGATCAAACTATTCAAGACATTAATAAAGAACAATTCCAACTTGAGCGCGTACTTATACAAACTTTTGTAGATGCAACAAACCCAGGCTGTAAAAAAAGAAATCATTAGGTCCAACTCTATGGGTTTATTAAAATATATCATTTAGTACAAACTTGAAGATGTCTCACCAAACATTGTCATATTACTGAGAATTTTTTTTAACATCTGCCACCAGTAATGCCTGTTACGAGAGAAGATACTCTAAACTAAAATTAAACAAAAATTATCTCAGATCGACTATGTTCATGTTAAGGCTAACAAATTAAGCTATTTTGGCAATTGAACATGACATACATATTGATATTCACAATTGTATAAAAGATTTTGCTATGAAAAAAAAAACACACGGAAAGAGCATTTTTTATCAATAAAAATAATTTGAAGTTGCTTTTTTTGACTTTAACTAATTTTCTTGACTAATAATTAAAACAAAGAAGAGGCAAATTTCCGGTCGTCCCCAGGCGGCGAAACTTCACGCTGCGCCCCTGCGTTGCGCGTTAAATATGTCGAGGTACAAATGTCCTGTGGGGCGTGGTTAGAGTGCCCTTTCAGGTGTCGTCCTTGTCTCTTGACCATGGTTCAAAATGGGGAGGTTAGTCACCAATAGCCTTAGAGGAGCTTTGTAGTGTGTTCGTTAATATAACTCTCTCAATATAACCGTTGTAACGTACCTATCCTAGTATCATCAACTAATCCTCATGGGTAAAATTATTCTTTTTAACAGCAAGTACTGTTGGAACCTTTCACTGGTGAGGAAGACGATATTTAGTTAAATGAGTTCTTCTATTTAAGCGTTGGCATTTGTGTACGCAAGAATGGTTAACAGTCGATAGTTGGCTATTAAAAGTTGATTAAACTGTGATCAAGTTTACGACCGGAGGTCGCATAGTTAAGCAAGATATTTAAAGAAATTCTAGCATTGGAGTCAAGAGCGCTTTAGGAGTCGGATAAGTAATTTTAATTATATGTTAGTAGCATTAAGCTTTTGTAATTGCTCTTCCGGGTATTATTGAGTGCATTTTCTACCTTCAGTTATGTTGGTTGATAAATTAAAAGGATTATTAAAATTGTGTTAAAAGTGTTATGACTGATCTTTTCTCGAACTCGCAAACACTAACGACCCCAAATGGGTTGTTACAAATTCAATCATTTATTTTCCCCAAGTTCAATAACGACACAAGATTTACTAAATTTTAAAATAAAATTAAGTCCAGTTTTTTACATATTTGGTAAAGGATTCGGGAAATGAGCATGAATTCACTGGTAGAGACAGACTTGAATAACTTGCATAAAACCATACCTAAAAGTAAAAAGGAACCTTATATATTTTACAAGAAAAAAATGCGACCATATTTTATGTGAAAAATGCTAGCAGAAAAAGGCAAAATAAATACAAAGGGACAGGGAGAGTGGGAGAGCGATTTTTATTATACTCAACTTTCCACCGAGTGAAAATTGAAAATAAGTCTAAAACGATCGAGATTTCTTTATTTTTGTTACTCATCCCAATGCTGAATGTTTCCAAAGTAAATATAATATTGCGACTAGTCTCACGCAGGAGCCAAAATTGAATTTCAAAACCTTCTTTTTTATTCTTAAGAAGATATTATTCTTTTATATCACCTCGGTCGAGCTCCTTTTCCAGGATGCGGGAATTCAGGAATACTGATGGAACAACTTTACGATGAGCATCGAGTTCATTTCTTTTTTACTGAATTGATCTATACAAAGAGGATGAATTTTAAAAATACATTTGATACTTTAGGATGTTATTTATATTTGATGATAGCATTCTTCTTCTTTCTTTGTAAAATCAATAAGTCATTCAGTTTCTTGGGAAATGTGTTCTTATTAAAAGATGCAGAAGGACGTTTTGTTAATTACTCATGTAAAATAATATACAGTTAAGCCTCTATGTAACGAAGTCCCTAAATCCTGAAAAAAAGTTAGTTATATAGAAGTTCATCTTTCAAAATGCATTATAAATCACATAAAATAAATTTTAAATACATAAACACTATACATTAATATATAAAGTAATTGTTAATATATTTTTGTAAATTAGTATCTATTTATTTTATGCATCTTATCCATCAAAAAAAGAACTGCATGGAAAACAAGAAAAAAGAATGTCGAAGAATAAACTGTATTTTTAATATTAAGAAAATAATTTTATATTAAAATTAATGAATTTTAAGGCCATTTTCTAAAACATACATTATTTATAACTAGAACACGGGGACACGAGAAAACTCCATTAAGGGTGAAAAGGGACATCGAAGATTTTTCTAGTGAACTGGATACTTGGAAGGTTGCACTTCTTGGATAAAACGTCCAGAACTCGATTGTTCTAGCCGAGTTAGGATCTAATAAAATTATTTCAAGATTTCTGAATACCATAAAATGTGTTATAAAATGAGAATAACTTGAAATGTTGAGAAATAACTTGAAAAATAAGAAGAAAAAAATTGAATCACAAAGGAAAAAGTTCGTTATATAGAAAATGCACTTCGCTATCAAAAGGTTATTTTATGTAGAAAATCGTGAAGTGTTCAAGGTTTCAGGAAAAAGTTCGCTATATAGAAAAATTCGCAATACGGAGGCTCGTTATATAGAGGATCGACTGTAAAAGGAAGTGCATTGAAGGAGAAAGAAATTTAATGCTAACTGTTAATTTACATTAAATATTTTACCGTAAACCCCGGCGTATAACGCACACTTTTAACACAAAAAATGGGATGGAAATTTACAGGTTCATGTTATTAGTTTGGGTATGAAAATTATACCTTTAATAAAAATTTTAATAGTTGATGAGCATTAAAAAACTAGTATTCAACAAATATAGAAATACTGTTTCTTTAAAAAGAACTAACATATTTTATGAACTTAAAATGTTAAGGCTCTAGAAGTGTACTATTTTTTCCTAAGTCTTGCGATAATACCCCGCATAAATAACTTCAAAATATAAGAGCATTGTATATGTACATTTTAGGTTTCTTCATCAAAAGGGGGGATGCGGGTTATACAGCAAATTTTACGAAATATATTTTTAAATGTGTAAACTACAATTCCTTGGATTTATATTTCTTGTTCTTCATCTTGTTTTTCTCAAAACAATTTCTTGATTTGCAAAACACATATGATGAACATACTGCAACAAAATAATTATATATTTGCAACACAACTTATTTATGTAGTCACAATACATATTTAAGGTATCCGACTACCCTAAAACCATGATTTTTTTCAAAAATTGGCAAATTTTTTTATGACTTTATTTTATAGACCATTTCATTAACTTAATAACAATACCAAGTACTTTTTTTCCCTCCACAAGAACAAGAACTACAAGCGTTTTAGTAAAAGCAAATGCCATAACTTTACACAAGATGTCAAACTTTAAAATGCGTTTTACTCGAAATGTGTTTTTTTCGAAAAACTCAAACGGGGACCGCGATTGCTCAAAAAGTTTTGAAAATAATTAGCTGAAATTTTTTGCTTATCTTCTGCGTAACAGTAGAAGTGTTTTGATCTTCAGATTTATCAATAACTGTTTTACTTCAAAATTTGCAGTTCTTTATGTGAATATAGTCAATGTTTTTTTAAGCAATTTCGTATAATGACTTAGATAAAGTTCTCTAGCTTTTGTAAAAATTAAAATATCTCTTATCGTGAAGATCACTTCAAACAGGAATAACAAAGTAACACATCAAAATTGAAAAATTGAGAATTTGTTCATAAAATCTTTGTTTGTACAAAGTGGGCCCCGTTTATGTAATTTTTCGTACATTTTTACTAGTTTTTTCCCATTTTACTAGTAATAATTTTTTTTTCTTTTACCAATTTTAGGATTTTTTCCTTAAAATATACTAAATAAACATAAAAATCCCAAAAAGATCTCCATATCTCCTTTTCTTCAAAAAAATGTTGTCGCAAGTAGTCGGATACCTTAATTTTATATAATTGCAATACTACTTTATAGAAATACGAATTTTTGTAATAAACCTTTAGAACAGAATTTCGCATGCATGTACACTAGGATGGATCATGGTCTTATGGAGGAAATTATTTTTAATTTAAACTTACTGAGGTAAAAAAGACGTTATATGATATCGAGATTAAAAGAGAAATAATTAAAAAAAATTTCAAAATTTAAACTTTCTACAAAGACCGTGCTTCTCAAAGTTTCAATATTCGCGACTCAATATTCAATCATAATTTTCATCGCGCCCCCCTCACACAATAACAATGTACTGAATTCAATAATACTACACCTTGATGCTAAAATTACGATACAAAGTTAACCTCTTAAGTACAATCAGCGTATATAAACGTCTCACTCAGCCAAAGCGTTAATTTCCCTAGACGTATGCATACATTTTTCCGAAGTACAATCTTTTCTGTGCACTGCTATGCATAACACTATTCCGAAAGCTTTGGGGCGCAATAAAAGGACCTTAACAGTGTTTGCAAAGGATTTACTTTTTCAGATTATTTGCTTTATTCCTTTCCCATCAGTCAACACATCGCGTACGCGCTCAAATGTAGGAAAGCAGTTGGCATTGGAAAGCGAAACGCGTAACTTTTAATCGGCAGTTGAGGTTTTTCTTATAAACATTACAAATAACAAAGAAAATTGTTAAGTTTTGTGTATAAATTTATGTATGAAAAACCAATGGGGTCACTGGTAATTATAAAATTTGTTCTTAACATAATATTGTTAAATTAATTATCAAATACATTGCGTAGCACTGATGCATTTACAAGTGTAATACATCATTGTAAATGTGCATTTTATTTTCTATTATAGCAGAAAGTATTTTGTTGGTTTATTTTCAGTAAATTAATAATTTGTTTAAAAAATATTTTGTTTAAAAAATATTTTGTTTTCGACTCTTCAATATGCACGCGCCCCCTTCGTTGAGTTGTCAAGCCCCCCAAAGGGAGCGTGCCCCACAGTTTTAGAAACACTGCACAAAGAAGATGAATTTTCCAAAACATCGAAAACGATTTAAATTTATGTTACTTGATTTTAGACTCAAAATAAAATTATTTTTCTTCGGTAAATAACTAAAAATGGGGATTATTAAGTAATTATTGAGGAGTGAATAGTACAATGCACATTACAACTTTTCATATCTCCAGCTTTCTCTCCTTGTATCGTCGAATGATTTAGATTCATTTTTTTTGGTATTTCTGTTTATTGTGCACTGTAGTTCCTACAACTAGTTTTCCAAAGAATTTAATAAAATGAAAATCGTTTAACCTTAAACTGAGGGGACTGAAATATTTTTTCGCGTTAAAGGATATTGCAAAAAACATTCATCAAAGTTAAATTTACTAGAATACATTTTATTTTCGTAGATGTGTACATAAGTATGTATTAAATAAAAATCAATGAAATAAACACATTTACAAGAACTTAATGAAATTTAATACAAAATTTCAAAAAATTAAGGTTCCCGACTACTTGCAACAACTTTATTTTGAAAACATGGAGAAGTGGGAGTTTTTTTTGTGATTTTTAGATTTATTTAGTATATTTTAAGAATAAAATCCTAAAATTGATGTTGGCGCCAGTTGGCGAGAATTCTTTGTATAGGTTGCTCCGAGCCAACTGTTGTGACCTTTTAGTAGACAGTTCGAAAATTGTAGCGATCCCATTTGGTTGGGATCCGTTTCGCTTATTAAAAATTGTAAAATTTACAGTCCATTTAGTTATTTTAGTCAACATTTGGTCCGCTCGTGGAGTTGTAGAACCTTTGTAGTATCGTTATAATTAATAGTAGTATGTCTAAAGAAGCATTAAAAGCGTTGAATGGAAAGCGTGGAGCTGTAAAAGCTCAGCTTACAAGAATTAAAAACTTCATGAACAATCCTGATGAAAAGGACAAAACACATTTAGAATCCAAACTGGATACCTTGAAAAGCTTACGAATTAAGCTAAGTGATATTCGGGATGAATATTATGAAGTAGTAGCAGATGATAGTGATTTGGAACCCCTTGAATCAGAAATCCTGGATTTAGAAGATGATTGCGAAGATATATATATATATATATATATATATATATATATATATATATATATATATATATATATATATATCCAGGTAAGAATTAAAAATATTCTTTCAAATATTGATCTGAAGAATAATGCTGTTGCATCTTGTGAAAATAGTTTTAAGAACATTAAATTACCAGATATTCAATTGCCACGATTTAATGGTTCTTACCATGAGTGGTTTAATTTTAAAGAACAATTTGTGTCTTTAATTGATTCTAACAATAGTTTAAATGATTCTCAAAAGTTGTATTATTTAAATTCTACACTCACTGGAACTGCTAAAGATGTTATAATGATTGATGATTCATATACTTCATTATTTGAATGCTTGAAAAAGAGATTTGAGAATAAAAAATTGATAATAACTAGTCATTTTAGCGAAATATTGTCATTGGAAAAATTCCCTCATGAATCAGCAACAAATTTAAGAACTTTAATAGATTGTTGTCAAAAACATTTAAGAGGATTAAAAATGGTAGGATTAGAATTAAACGAATTTTCAGAAGTTCTATTGATAAATTTAATTTTAAGAAATTTTTTTAGATAAGGTAACAAGAAAGACTTATGAGCTCAACTTAGCCTCTAAGGAACTGCCTAAGTGGGAGGATTTTATGAACTCTTTGTTAAAACGTTGTTTAATTCTAGAAAATATTCAAGCAAATAATGCAACAGCTTTTCCATCGGAACGAATTTATAAAACAAAGTCTTTCCTTGCTAAATTAGATCTGGCTAACTGTGTAATTTGTAAACAACAATCTCATCCTGTATTTAGATGCAAAAAATTTAACGATTTGAGCGTTAATGGAAGATTTAATTCAGTGAAAAGGAACAATCTTTGTATTAATTGTTTCAGCTCTTCTCATAAAGTGGCTCTATGCAAAAGTTCGAGGAATTGTCTTAATTGTTCTAAGCGTCACAATTCACTTTTGTGTAAAAATTTCGACAGAAATGTGGGTAGCCAAAGGAGTCCAGGTAGCGAAACTTGCCAAATATGAAACCTAGAATTACCACCCCTACTTTAAATGTAAACAGTGAATGATTCCAACCAAAGCAAACTGTCGAATCGTTTGAAAACGGAGGGGAATTCGTGAGATATTCTAAAGGTCATTCAACTATGCTCTTAAGCACAGCTGTAGTATATTGTCAAAACAGTCGCGGGGAAGTCTTACCTCTGCGTGCCCTACTGGACTCGGGTAGTCAAAGTAACCTGGTCACCCACGAAGCTGCCTTGGCTTTGGGGTTGAAGTGTGAAAGAGTAAACACCTCTATTTGCGGTGTTAACGGGACTCCTCAATTTATAAAAAACAAATTGTCTACTGTTGTTTCAAGTAAAAACAGACAGTTTCAGAAATTAATTGAATTTCTTGTTGTACCGAAAATTAAGGGTTTGACTCCAACAAATAAATTAGATATTAGTGGGATAAAAATTCCTGAGTATATTAAGTTATCGGATGAGAATTTCTATTCGCCTGGAAGAATCGATTTGCTTTTATCAAATCAGACTTTCTTTGAAATTCTAAATAGTGGGAAATTAAAACTAGCAGATGGTAAGTTGATATTGCAAGATACAGTATTCGGTTACGTAGCTAGCGGCGTTATGTCACATAATTACACTAAGAAGAGCTATTGTGGACTAGTTACTAATGCAAATGAGCTTAATAATAGTATCAAACGCTTTTGGGAAATTGTCCTGATTTAGAAATTCCTACAATGAGTAGAGAAGAAAAATTATGTGAGGAACACTTAACGAGTGCTTATAATAGAGATGAAACTGGTCGTTTTATCGTAAAAATGCCTCTGTCAAGGGATCCGAGTTGCTTGGGAGATTCGAAACAAATGGCATTGCGTAGGCTTAATTCATTGTGGAGAAGATTAGTTCAAGATCCAAAGATATTGGAATTATATAGAAATTTTATACGTGAATATTTAGAAATGGGACATATAGAAGAAGTAGTGGAAGATGAGGATTCTGCTATTGTGTATTATCTCCCTCATCATGGTGTCTACCGCCAAGAAAGCAAAACAACTCCTTTACGTGTAGTTTTTAATGAATCCTCAATTACTACTTCAGGGGAATCCTTAAATTCTTTACAATTGAATGGTGGTGTTATACAAAGAGATCTCTTTTCAATATTATTAAACTTTAGAGCTCGCAAATTTGCGGTAACAGCAGATATTAAAAAAAATGTTTAGGATGATTTTGATCGATGAATCCCAGCGTGATTTATTACGTATTGTTTGGAAAGATAAAAATGACAGTCCTGTGAAGATTTTTCGATTAACTACGGTTACTTACGGCACCAAGAGTGCACCATACCTTGCGACAAGATCATTGAAACAGCTTGTCATAGATGACGGCGATAAATATCCATTAGCTGCCGAAGTTATAATGTCTGATGTCTATATGGATGATCTTCTTACTGGTGCAGATGATTTAGAATCTGGAAGAAAACTCCAAGTGCAACTAGTTTCAATGCTAAAGGGTGCTGGAATGGAACTCCACAAGTGGTCAGCTAGTAATCCATTACTATTACCAGACTCAATATGTCAAGTTAAGGACCTTTCTTATTCTTCTTTAACCGAGACCAAGACCCTTAGACTCTTGTGGAAGCCACATCCTGATTCTTTTGCTTTCAAGATTTCTCCTATGACCTCAAACTGTGACAATCTCATATTCACAAAGAAATCAGTAATCTCTACAATCGCCAGAATATTTGATCCGCTTGGACTAATTGGACCTGTAATAACCAGGGCCAAAATCTTACTCCAGTCTTTGTGGCAGTTGAAACTTGATTGAAATGATCCGTTGCCTTCGAACTTAGTTTCCTATTGGAAATCCTTCATAGATGCTTTGGAATCTATAAACTGTCTCGACATCCCACGTTATTGTCTACAAAATAAGTCTATCAGGACAGAGTTGCATGGCTTCTCTGACTCGTCTGAAAAGGCTTACGGGCTGCACTTTACCTACGATGCATTAATACAAGTGGAGAAATCTCTGTTAGGCTCCTGTGCTCCAAATCAAAGGTAGCCCCACTGAAAAGTATACCCCGATTGTAACTTTGCGATGCAGTGCTTTTATCAAAGCTTCTTAAAAGAACCCTCGATGCCTTTAAAGTTAATATCAGTCAAATTTACCTTTGGACTGATTCCTGCATTGTACTGACTTGGATCAAAAAGCCACTTGCTCAACTTAAAACATTTGTGAGAAATCGGGTCAGCATAATTCAGAAACTCACAGAAAGTGATTTTTGGAAACACGTGAATTCTGAAAACAACCCTGCTGACATCCGTTCAAGAGGTATTAGTCCAGATAAAATTCAACATTGTGAACTTTGGTGGTTTGGCCCACCTTTCTTACATCAGTATAAAGAACTGGAACCTTACGATATTACTGCCGTAGAAGAAGATGATCTTTTCCTACAAGAATTGAAAGAAACTTCGGTCTTTCCTCTATGTGCCTTATTAAAGAACTTTGAACCACTGGATATAATTAGTAATTGTTCATCATTTACTAAATTGCAGAGAGTAAATGCCTGGTGTAAGCGATTTATTGAAAATTCAAGACATCCAATGTGCCGAACTATGGGACCTTTAAAGAGTAAAGAACTATCAGAATCTTTAAAGTGTATCATAAAAAATATTCAAAGAACCTCATTTTATAATGAAATTCAATGTTTAGAAAAGGGAATTCCTCTTCCAAACTCATGTAACTTGTTAAACTTGAACCCCTTTTTAGATGATAGTGGATTACTTCGAGTTGGAGGACGGTTAAGAAACTCCCCTATTCTAAGAAATAAAAAACATCCCATGATAATTCCCACCAACCATAATTTTACTTATATTATTATTAATCATTTTCATATTCTCTATTTTCATACAGATGCTGAAGCTACCTTAGCAAATATTAGGAATATTTTTCGGATACCATCCGCAAGAAATGTAGTTAGAAAAATTCTTAGAACATGCATCACCTGTAGGAAGGTGAGTGCTAAAGGTTCGCAGCAAATAATGGCTGATTTGCCAGCTGCGAGAATCACTGCTTGCAGAGTTTTCAGTCAGGTAGGTATTGATTATTGTGGACCCTTCCAGTTGAAAACTTTTTCAGGAAAATGCAGGCAGATTAGAAAAGTCTATATTTGTGTTTTTATTTGTTTTACGGTTAAGGCTATCCATTTAGAAATAGTTAGCGACTTAACTACAGAAGCCTTTCTTGCAGCTTTAAAACGGTTTGTGGCTAGAAGAGGGCGACCCATTGAGATCCATAGTGATAATGGTCGGAACTTGGTTGGTGCAAATAATGAATTAAGAAAAATACTTAAAGTATTATTTAAGGGTAAGATGGAAGAAATAATGGATTTTTGTCTAAAGAACAAATCAAATGGAACTTCAACACACCTTCCGCCCCACATTTTGGTGGTCTATGGGAGGCGGGGGTTAAATCTTTAAAATACCATTTAAAGAGAGTAATCGGCAATTCAATTTTAAGTCATGAAGAATTTCTAACTCTTGTAGTTCAAATTGAAACGGTTCTTAATTCTCGATCAATTTGTCCTCTTTCTAATGATCCGAATGATGTTGAAACTTTAACGCCTGCACATTTTCTAGTTGGATCATCATCGGTTGCAGTACCTGATCCTGATTACACTGAGATCCCCATGAACAGATTAAGCCGATGGCAGTTGGTACAAAGGATGAACCAACATTTTTGGCGCAAATGGTCTTCAGAATATTTGAATAGACTGCAACAGAGACCCAAATGGTGTAAGGGCAATGTAGGTTTCAAAGAAGGGGACTTGGTATTAGTCAAACTTTCAGAGAATTCAGATAGTTTATAAAATGGCATTTGGCACGAATTTTAAAATTGCACCCTGGTAAAGATAATATAGTCAGAGTAGTAACTTTAAAGAATAAACAGGGAATTTGTAAAAGACCTGTTACTAAAATTGCCAATTTACCATATGTAAATTGAATTTGTCATCATAATTGAATTTATAATTATTGTGTATCTTTATATATATATTATATTGAATTGTAATTGTTATTTTCATGTATTCTTATTGTATTACTGTAACTTTAGTAATATTTCTATAATGTAAACTTGTTGAATGCCTTCGTCATTGTAAGGCGGGGCAGGATGTTGGCGCCAGTTGGCGAGAATTCTTTGCATAGGTTGCTAAAGCCAACTGTTGTAACCTTTTTGTAGACAGTTCGAAAATTGTAGCGATCCCATATGGTTGGGATCCGTTTCGCTTATTAAAAATTGTCAAATGTACAGTCCATTTAATTATTTTAGTCAACAATTGAAAACAGAAAAAATTATTATTATTAAAAGGGAAAAAAACTGGCGAAATAGTGCAAAAAATTAAATAAACAAGGCCCACACTGTACAAAAATTTTATCAATAAATTCTCATTTTCTCAATCTAGATATGTTACTTTGTTATTTCTGTTTGTGAAATGACTTTCAGAATAAGATACATTTAAATTTTTACAAAAACTAGAGCACTTTATCTCAGAGATTATATAAGATTGCTTAAAAAACACTGATTATATTCCCATAAGGGAATGTTCATTTTGAAATAAAACAGTGATTGATAAATCTGAAGTTCAACACGCTTCTACTGTTATACAAAAATACGCGAAAAGTTTCAGCAAATTATTTTCAAAACTTTTTGAGCAATCGCTGTTCTCGTTTGAACTTTTCGAAAAAAAAACACATTTCGAGTAAAACGCACTTTAAAGTTCTTCATCTTGTTGTAAAGTTATGTCATCCACTTTTACAAAAATACGTGTAGTTTTTGTTCTAGTGAAAAGAAAATAAAAAAAACTTGGTATTTTTATAAAGCTAATTAGATTTCCTATAAAATAAAATTTAAAAATGTCAAGTTTTGAAAAAAATCATGATTTTAAAGGTAGTCGGATACTTTAAGTGTAGATTAAGTTCAAATTAAGATTAAATTTTGAAAAATAATCTTATATTTTTCTTTGAATTGTTTTTTTCAGCATCAGATTGTCAACAAATTGTTCGGTGTCGTCCATTTTGTTATTTATTTCACCATTGAAATATGTGCTTAGATAATTGAGCGTAATATTCCTGGTTTTCTTCATTTCGGATTGTGTGAGAACGGGAAATGCGGCATTGATTTCCTTTTCATCGATGGATTGGAATCTGCATCGATGATCGTTTTTTAGCTGTGAACAAACTACGTTTTTGTATGCCCTCATTGAGACTGTACACTCATTATCATCATCATCTACTGCAAAGAATTATGTCGATGATGAAGTAGTACGTCGTATAATACAGAAAATTTATCTAACCTTTTATTCAGTGTCTGGTGTTTTTCGTATTTTTTCACTCGCAAAAAGGATAACCTTTCGTGTTAAGCGAGTTTAATTTGGTGTTAAGGGAAAAAACTGCATGAAAATAAATGGTACTTGGTCGGGACACCATTGTATCATTGCGTGTTAACCGATGTTATTTGTAAGCGTTTTCGCGTTAAACGCATTTCACTGTACTAAAAAGCTGCTAAATATAGGTGTGTGATGCTTTCTTATTATAACTATTTAGATGTTGTCTTCTAATCGTATAATCAATGTTTAACAGTACTAAAAGGGCTGTTCCTTTTAACAAAAATTACTTTGTGTACCATAAAAAAAGTTATAATACCTTAAGTCAATTCTCTTTATAGCAGTACATAACAGAAAAAAAACTATTTTTCCACTTTTTCTCTCTCCACCTATATACCAGAAAACATCTTTTCTGCTTATATAATTTTTGAAATTGCAGAAAAAAAAAGGTTTAGATACTTTCATAGGAATCATTTATTGTTCAAAATTAGGATCAAAAAATAAATTGAAATAAACCTTTAAACAGGGAGGAATAGCAATATAGCAGTTATTATTTTCTACTGTTTTAAAAATCACAAAATTCGGAGTTAAGCTTATCAAAACTCATTTTGAGTCTTTTGACAAGTGAATTATGCTATGAAGAATACCTGATATTAAACACACATTCTAATTTGTTTTAAAATAGTTTTGACATTTGTGACATTCCTTGAACCATTCGAAATATTATATAAATCTTGTTTTTTTATTTATATATACAAAACTTTTTAGAAGTAGTTTAAGAATACAGAAAAAAATGAGAAATTTCTTAAACAATTTATTTTATCTACTCTGTTATGGTTATCGAGAGTAACAGTTGAATATTTATCTTGAATTTTAAAAAAAAATTACTAACGAAGGAAATTGCGTTGTTATATTTATTTATATATATATATATATATATATATATATATATATATATATATATATATATATATATATATATATATGTATAAAGAGCTTAATGAAAGTTCTTCAATTATATTTGAATTCAAATATTTTACTTCTGTTTTCAATACAAAATTACTTAAGTGTTACAAAGTTCCTAGTTTAAACAATTCACGCTGTTTTATTTAACAGACATATATTTCCTTAATTATAATGAATGTAATATTTTATAAGTCATCAATTAATAGTTTAGATTGGTGATTCCAATTTATAAAACATTATATATACACAAAAGGTTAAAACTACCTTTAGTTATAATAAATATTTATTGCAATAGGTTAAGCCTATTACGTGTTGAAATAAGTATTAATTATAATAAAAGTTTCTAATTAAATTATAAAATAAGAATCACTATATCATATTAAAATTGTAGCATATATATGATGAATAATATTGTTTTATACATAAAGCTCTTATAAATATTTCTCTTTAGAACGAAGGAGATGACTATGTTTTACCTCACATTAGAGTATTGTACTTTCATGCGCTACTCTAAGTGTAATCATATTATATGAATAATTCATAATTTTTAACATAAGTTTGTCGTTTTCTTTAAATCATATGTTTTCTTAATTAATTAAATAAAAGTAATAACTTTAAAATTATTTCAAAGCCTATTACGTGAATTGATTTGTTCCATTATGAATTGGAATGTTCAAACGTATGCAGAGTTCACAGATATCATCTTTATTTCAAATATATTATTATATAAATATGAATGGTGTTCATGATTATAATAATATGCAAAGTTTAACACATCATTTTTGGTTTTTGAATTTATGGTTTTATATTGTTATTTTCTCCTGAAACTATACAGTAAGAAATTTTAACAAAGTAACTTAGTTGAGAAAACTTTACGATCATTTAAAAATATATTTCGATTCTGAAATGAATTTTATGCATTAATTATTAATTGTTTAAGCAATATGTTTTATATAATTACGCAGGGTATATTGGAACTTTTTGCAGAAAACACATCCTTTTTCAAAATGTTTTAATATATGCAGTACACTTACGTGAATATAATTGAATTACTGACCATCTTCGAAATATTCAATTATTGATTGTAAATAATATTTGAACATCAAAGCAGTGTTTTTCAAACTGTGGGGCGAACCCCCTGGGGGGCGCGAGCATATCGAAAATAAAAGATTAAAAAAAATTTATTTACTAAAATGAAGTAAAACAAAATGCTTTCTGACATAACAAAAAAATACACATTTACACTAATATAATTTATATATCTGCGATATTACGTCATAAAAAATTAAAGCTACTTCTTTTCAAACCAAAATGAGAAAAAACAAAACCCAGACCCATAATCGAAAAAAAATTCTAGGAAGGTAAAAAATTCATCACTGTTATATATTTGTCATCAGATGTAGGCAGAATGTAGCTGAAGCGGTTTGACCTTTGAACTTACTTGTACGGTTACTTACGTCCCTGCTCTTATGTGTGTATTTGTTTTTTCATTTAGGGAACTTGCCAATAAACTATTTCTGCTGCGATATTTTCCTTGTAAAATATTTTTATGATTTTTGGAAAAGCACAGAGAGCTGAAGGATTACTTGGCCAAGATTTATTTCTATGAGTTATTCCCAAACATATAAAAAGGCGTAATGAAAAAAACGTTTTGCATAATTTTTTTGAACATCCATATTGTAATAAATACACTTTTATTCCGGAGCTGTCACGCCGAGCACAGAGTGCACGAAATCGGTAATTCTGGCAAAACTGTTTAATTTTTACCAATGGCTCTGACACACACTATCCTCCTGTTTGACAGTCTTAACGTGTGAACTAAAATATATTTGTCACATATCTCCCTCTTTTTTGGGAGTGACAAACGTTTTTTTTACAATCTTAAGGTACTTGTTTTGACTGAGTTCCCGGTGTGATAACTTTTTTCCGAAATATTTTCTGTGTTCTTGAAAGTAGGGGTGAGTATATTTTCTCTTAATTAAATTATTCACTGGAATTACGATTTTATTGTGTACTATAAAAATAATTATAAAACAAGAGATTGGGGTGGCTCAATAACCCCACTCGACCATTAGTATCGAGTGCGTGCCTGCTCCAGATTTAAAACATGTTGAAGTCTTTTCACTTTAAATATTAAAAATAATACAATTATTTCTCATCGGAATTTTGTATTATTGTTCATTATTCAACATCAATTCTAAATGCTAATTCTGTGAGGCTTAAAATTACAGTTCGCTTAAAACTAATTTGAATTTGAGCAATGATTTTAAAAAATCATTTTACATTTTTGTAAACATTTTTGCGCACTTGGCTTTACTCTCTTTAAAATTCAGCGATTATATCAATAATATTTTATTTTCTTATAAATGAAATCGTGCAAATAGCAGGTATTTCAGCCGGTATACATTTAATGTATCAGTGCTGCACAGAGTATTTTATAACTAATTAACTAATGCTAAATTAAGAACAAGTTTAATAAGTATTAGCGACTTCCATGGGCTTGTCTTACAGAGCAAATTTTTCAAAGGAATGCTTATGATTAGAAATTGATCCACTGAGGTCTTTCTAAAAAAAAGCTGATATCTATATTTTGCCTTCTAAGCAGCCACCGCATTTTGGAATATATTCCAAATTAAAAATTAGAGAAAAGAAAAAAACATAATATAATTATCCTATTACTTAATATATTTTTT
>BMAU01015477.1:0-47510 GCA_019973935.1 Trichonephila clavipes
AAAATAATGAACAAATATTTAATTTCATTTAAAATAAATTTGTTCCATGTATTTAAACTTGCTATTTCGAAAGATGGTTAGATATTTTTTTATGCTTTCGATAAGAATACTGCTTTCACCGTGTGAACAGGTCCACGTCTAATGCGAAAATGAATCATTGGCATCGTATTCAAAGCAAGCGCCGATATTGGCGAGAAATTTGCTAAGCTCTGTAACCCTGCAGACTGTCATCCCCCTGTTTCCTTCCCCTCTCCTCTTCTGGAAAAAGTGCTCTTTATTTAACGACTTCCTTTTAAATTTACTGATGTTTGTTTACACTTGCTTCGAATTAAGGAATTTTATAGGATTTCATTACAGTACTTACAACTAATAGCTTTTTATCCAAAAATTAGACGAGAAAACCAAATGTTTTGGAAATGAGCATAATTGCGTAAGTAAATTTTTAATTGTTTATTTGAGAAAATGTTCGTTTGTTGTCCGGGGTAAAAAGCTTGTGTTATTCTCCTAATATTATTTTATACAATCCTCTGTTACACGATTTGGATTAAAAACAAATCGAAAAATTAATTTTACTTTTACATGAGATTTTTTTTTGTAAGTGATGTATAAAAATGTCATTTTACACTTCTTACATTCTACTTTAGATTTTGTTGGTAATCTACTCTTTAGTTCCCTTCAAACACAGCTAAAATCGTTGATTTTGTTTGGCTTATTTATTACTAAGTTTTATTAAGTAAGCACAAATTACTGAAAAGTAATTGTTATAAACATGATTAATGATAGTTATTATATGATAAAACTAGTAAGCGATAGCTATATGCTCCTTATTATTGTGTCATATACAGTGGGCCACAAAACTGTTCGTACCCTTGCAGTTTCTTATAAAATTTAATGTTTTCGACTATTAAAAATTAGTATATTGTAATTGTAGTTTTTTTATGATATCTGCAACTTGTTCTTAATGGAATGACACAATTAGTTTTTTAAAAATATAATAACTTTTTTAAAAAAATTAATAATCAAAAAGTTACTAAAAAATTACGCCACAAAAGTCTTTGTATACTTAAAAAAATCTCAACATAGCTTTAAATATTGTATTTCTTTCTTAATTTAGTACTTAGTAGGATAACTTTTAGTGTCCACAACAACTTTTAAGCGTCTTGGTATTGATTTAATCAGTTTTTTTGTAATTTCTGCATCGATTTTTCACCATGCTTCTGTGATTATTGTTTTTACTTCACATTTTGTGTATATTTGTCATGTTTTCTTTTTTTATATCCGAATTTCACCAAATATGTTCTACTGGGCTAAATAAAGTGATTGAGGAGGTGTTTTCATAATTTGGGACAATTATAGAGACACCAGAGTGGCATACATTGAGAGCAGTGTGCTTGGCGTCATTATCCTGTTAAAAAATAAAGTCGTTTCCAATATCCAAATTTTGCGCAGATAATTTAAAATTTTTCTTTAAAATATTTAAATAGAGCTCATGATTCACAATATTAACAAAAAATACCAAATTACCTAATTCTATGGCCGATTTACACCCCAGCGCAAGAACACTTCTACCCCCATGTTTTATTGATCCAACTAGATTCTTGGAATTAAGCTTCAGAAAATTCAAAATTGACAGCAAATTGTTTGGAATGGTAGACAATTATACTTTTTGGATTCCGACGGGCCTATAATAGCTTGTAAATGAAAAAATAAGGAGTTTAATCCCACGAATTTATGTGGAACAAGAACTCTACCTCCATGCTTTAGCATTGAAGTGAATGTGTTCTGGCATGGGGGTGTAAATTGGTCTCAGAAATAGGTAATTTGGTTTTTTTGATGGTATTGTAAATCATGAGTTCTATTTCATTATTTTAAAGATAAATTTTAAATTATCCATCTGAAATTTGGATATTGGAGACTACTTAATTTTTTAACAGGGTAATGACGTCAAGTGCACTGCTCTCATTGTACGCCACTGGTGTCTCTATAACTGTGCCCAAATTATGAAAAAACCTCCTTAATCACTTTATTTAGTCCAGTAGAACATATTTGGTGAGATTCTGATGTAAAAAAAAGAAAATGTGACAAATAAGTAGAAACAATAATCACAGAAGAATGGTGGAAAATCGATGCAGAAATTACAAAAAACTGATAAAATCTATACCAAGACACTTAAAAGTTATTGTGGACACTCAAAGATATCCTACTAAGTACTAAATCAAGAAAGAAATACAATATTTAAAGCTAAGTTGAGATTTTTGTTAAGTGTACGAAGACTTTTGTGGCATAATGTTTTAGTAGCTTTTTGATGATTAATTTTTTAAAAAAATAATTGTACTATTTTTAAAAAATTAATTATGTTATTTCATTAAAAATAAGTTGTAGATATCATTAAAAAATTACAATTACAATATATTAATTTTTATTTGTCGAAAACATTAAATTTTATCAGAAATTGCAAATGTATGAACACTTTTGTGGCCCACTGTAGATTCAAGTAAACAATTAACTGGGTTTTCTTATTGGTTGTGCTGGTTTTGCACATGTTGAACACAATCTTGATCATGTATGCTTGGAAAAAACTATTGTTTATAATTTGTAAATTCTGCATCATTTTCTTATTTTGTCATAAAAATAATTGAAATTCATGGTTTTTTAAGTGTAGTATAGGGGGGGCCTTAGTGATGTCAATTTCGGCTCTAATTTGATATTAGGGGTAGTAGCGCCAAGTTGTTTATCTTCACCAAGATGGGCGATAACATTACAATATGGTTACCTTGGTTAAATCCTAGGAGGACCCACTTTTGGTCGCCAAATTTTGAGCGATAAAGGTTACAATATGGTAACCCTTCCATTTCATCAAAAATTTGATTTTCAAATCACCGAAAAAAATGGCAACCCTAAAAAGTGCAACATTTTTCGCCTTTTCCGAAAAAAAATGTCATTTTGACATTTGACTTCGCTGGAGAAGGTTTGCTCTCCACCGGTTGTTGTTAAGAATGGCGTGTGAAAGGAAATTACTTGAAAGTGAGGCTACGATAGGTTTCTTTGTGCTCCTGGGCACATAAGGGAAGAAAGAGACGTTAGAATGGTGTATGAAAGCTAATTTAATTGCTTCTCGTTATGAATGTCCGAGGTGTAAAAAAAATATGCGTTTGCAAAAGCGAACGGTTGACGGCTACGAATGGCGTTGCCGCAACCAGTCGAAAGATAATCGCCACGACGTCGTTCGGAGTGTGAGAAAGGGCACTTGGTTTAGCGAAAGCAAAATTGCTATAACTATTATCTTGCGTTTGACGAGATATTGGTTTGGCAAGAGCATGAATGCATTCGTGGTGAATGACTTGAAAGTTAATAAGAATATGACAAAGTTAATAAGACACATGTGGCGGCGATCTAACGATCACAAGTTGGTGAATGAGAATTTTCATAAATTCCTTGCATCCATCGCAAGGGTGTATCCACCAACAGATCATGACGAAATGCAAGCGTAAGGTAAGTGCTTTTTAACATTTTTTAAAATGATTGATTTCATGTATTTCTTCGATTTTATCTTTGCGAAACGCTCCTTTCGTCCTTTTTTAAAAATGTAATTGTACACTCTGGTTTTAGAATGCTTTTTTAAAATGAATTTCATTGCTTTCTCCGTTTTTTCTTTATATAATGATTAATTTAATGTATTTATTCGATTTCATCTTTGCGAAACGCCCATTTCATCCCCCTCACTGACGCATGCGCTTCCCAAAAGTTTTTCGTCATTGACGCCTTTTTGAAAACCTTCAATTTGGCGCTTTTTGGCGAAAAATTTTTGGCGCCAAAAACAGCAGTGAGTACTCCTAGGATTTTACCGGTTACCTTAATATTTTTATCGTCTGTGAATGTTGTTGCCATGGGAATAACGTATATTAAAAATAACTTTTATTTATTTTTTCCTACTGTAATCCTATTAATTTCAGACAATTTCTTGAAAAATGTAACCATTTTCAGTGTAATTTTTCTCTTGTTTGCGTCTTCGGTATAATTCTGTGGTATTTTTTCGATTATGGATATTTCTATAAGGAGTGAGTACTAGAATATTTTTTCTTATAAGAATAAGTGTTGTGCTTTTAATTATCACTATAAATCATTTATTTTCGTTTCAAAAATGTTTTTTTTACGTTCTTTGTTCGATGAAATTTGTTGAAGGAACTTGCAGTGCAAGTTTCATAATGCAAGCTTTCACTACTTTGTAATTGGTATTCTAAATTAATTTTAACATACATTATGTAATTATTTTATTCATAATGAAAAAAATGCAATTATTACTATGTGTAATAATCATATAATATTCGTTTTTTATAATTGTTTCTTTTAGCATTTATTTATAAATATTATTACATATTTTGTTATTTATTAATAATTAATATTGTTATTAATTCATAACTATTATTGTTATTTATTTATACTTATTATCTTATTTATTTGTAATTATTTTATTTATTTATAACTATTTCTGTTGCTTATTTATAGCTATTCTTATGTTATTTATTTATAATTATGTCATACGAGTAATCTTATGCATTATTTTTATTTTTTTACAATTCGACGATTATTCTTTTTTATAATTAGTCTATCTAATTATATTATATGATTATTTTTTCTAATAACTGTTATAAACTCGTACTATATGAATATTATATATAATTACGATAAAATAATATGTTGTTATGCTGCTTATAATACTATTATTAGTACATGTTACTTTTTATTACATAATATTATTAATAATTACTTATTGATTGATCTAGGTTATTCTCATTCTCTTCCTATATCCTTTATTTGAAATACATTTCAATGTATTTCAAAACAATTCTTTAAAATTATTGGGTATCATTAAATTTCCGCTAGGCCGCCATATTGGATTTCATTCCTGCAACAAGAAATGCTGCTTGGCATGACCTTCATCACGCCAAGCAGCACTTGGTGCCATTACCCCCGATATCAAACTAGTTCCTCAATTTCTTTTGGCGACCGAAGTCGGTAGCCAAGCTACTTCATTTTGCGGTAGGTGTCCGGAAACCAGAATGAATTCGTTATCTCACCATGATGTCTAGATAAAATTTGCTAAATTCAAATGAGGGGGGCCACTTGGCACAGTCCTTTTTTTTTGGTGACTAAAAGCGGTACTTTTTTCGGAATTATTTATTATTTATTTTAGAATGAATTTGATATCTCACCATGACATTTAGATAAAAATCGCCAAATCCAAAGAAAAATCGCTAAATCCAATGTGCTCCCTCCCCCCACTACACTTGAGCTGCTGACATTATATGAAACAAAGCACCTGATTACCAATTTAGTGCATATGACACATAGGAAATTTGGTTAGCCAACTGGGCTAGTTATTAATAGAGTGGTGCTAGTTTGATATCAAGGGGTTATGCACTAAGTTGTTGTTTATGTTAGCCAAGATGGGCGTTAACATTACAGTATGGTTACCTAGATATCTTTATCATCTGGAAATGTGGTTACCATGGGGATAGAGTATCTTAGAGTTAATTTTTGTTTGTTTTCCTGTCGTATCCTATTAATTTCAGACAATTATAATTTTAATTCTTTTAAAATTTAACCATCTTTAATTGCATTTGTTATTGAAGCCATCTGCTTCAGTCTTCTTTTGTTATTTCGTGCTAATTTCTATTATGGATATTTTTAATATTATTGGTGAGTAACAGGATATTTTTTAAATATGCGAGGGCTGTTCTTTTAATTTTTGCTCATTTCCTTTCTATTTTTAAATAATGTTTTTTTAAACATTTATAGTTTGATGAAGTTCATTTAAGGAACTCACAGTTTTTGGAATATTGTAAGTTATCAGCACTTATTAATTGATATCTTTTTATTGTTATATTTATATAATTTATGTAATTATTTTATTTATAATAGTTTTTTATATTTAGTTTTAAACATTATTACATATTATGTTATTCATTTATAATTTTTCTTATATTATAATATTATACATATATATTATTATTTATAATTACTATGAAGCCCAGTGGCTGATTGGCTAGTGCATCACGCTTCCATGTCACAGGTCTGAAGTTCAAACCCCAGGTTTGGTAAGGTTGACTCAGCCTTTCATCCCTTCAGTGGGTTGATAAATGAATACCAAGTTTGCTTGGGAGCTTAACACTGGGGGTTTAATGTCAGACTGAACATCTGCTCATGCACCTCAGGGTCCAAGGTTGCTTATAGGTACTGAGTTGGGCACAGTAGGCCTTGGCCCTCATGGGCTGTTATTTTCAATGAGTTAAGTTATACTACTATTAAATTATATTATAAGATGATTATTATACACACTGCATAATATTATTAGTAGTAAATACAACTTTTTGTTATATTATATTGATATTCAGTATTGATTGATCTTTGTTATTCTCAATCTATTGCTATATCCTTCATTTGAAAAAGATTTCACTGTATTTCAAAAGGCTTCTTTAAAATTGTTTTCCTGATGATTTGTTGCTTCTAGGCCCCCATTTTGGATTATATTCCAACAACAACTTTCGCTGTTTGGTGCGTAACCCCATGATATCAAACTAGTTCTGGCGATTGTTATGATAATACATAAGTACCCGAATTTATTGCCCATGTACAGGAATGACGATAGTGTTTGGTATTGTCATTTGGTTTTACAAAATGTATCTATCGTATATGGCATAAGTATTTTGATTTCAAATAAAGAGATGAAATGTAAAGTGTTTATCTCATAGTAATAAACTAATCTTACATGTAAAAATGTAGTTTTATTTTTTTATATGACACAAAAGTGACTGTAGTAGGAGAGTGCTTATGGTTTGGAACTTGTGGTCTGTTTACTCATGTCAAGTTGTGTGTTATTTAAAACCTACTGTACTGATGCTATTTAAAACCTACTGTATAGAGAGGGTGATGCATGTTTAATCTATCTGGACTAATGTTGGTGTGGAGTGGGATGTCAATTTAGATGGCATCCTCACACTTGATCATGGCTCAAATTTATAAGATCCATCGTGAGTAGCACATGAATAAATTTGGTATGATACATAAATAAACATACAATAGTATGACTCAAAAGATGTACTAAAATAATTTTTAAAAAATTTTTGAATCTGTTTAAAAAAATTTGCATTGGTTGAGTCCTAGGAGGACCTACTTTTGGTCGCTAAATTTTGAGCGATAAAGGTTACAATATGGTAACCCTTCCATTTCATCCAAAAATTTGGATTTTCAAATCACCGAAAAAAATGGCAACCCTAAAAAAAGTGCAACGTTTTTCGCTTTTCCGAAAAAACGTCTTTTTGACACCTGGCTTCGCTTGAGAAAGGTTTGCTCTCCACCAGTTTTTGTTAAGAATGGATTGTGAAAGGAAATTACTTGAAAGTGAGGCTACGACAGGTTTCTTTGTGCTCCTGGGCACAAAGGGGAAGAAAGAGACGTTAGAATGGTGTATGAAAGCTAATTTAATTGCTTCTCATTATGAATGTCCGAGGTGTAAAAAAGAAATGCGTTTGCAAGAACGAAAGGGAACGGTTGACGGCTACGAATGGCGTTGCCGCAGCCAGTCGAAAGATAATCGCCACGACGTCGTTCGGAGTGTGAGAAAGGGCACTTGGTTTAGCGAAAGCAAACTTGCTATAACTATTATCTTGCGTTTGACCAGATATTGGTTCGGCAAGAGCATGAATGCGTTCGTGGTGAATGACTTGAAAGTTAATAAGAATAGGTCACAAGTTGGTGGATGAGAATTTTCATGAATTCCTTGCATCCATCGCTTGGGTGTATCCACCAACGGAACATGACGAAATGCAAGCGTAAGGTAAGTGCCTTTTAAAATTTTTTAAAATGATTGATTTCATGTATTTCTTCGATTTTATCTTTGCGAAACGCCCCTTTCGTCCTTTAAAAAATGTAAATCATGTTCTACACACCAGTTTTAGAATGCTTTTTAAAATGAATTTCATTGCTTTCTCAGTTTTATCTTTTTATAATTAATTTAATGTATTTATTCGCGCGCGATGTCATCTTTGCGAAACGCTCATTTCGTCCTTTTTTTAAATAAATCATGTACTGGTTTTTGAGTGCTTTTTTAAAATGAATTTCATTGATTTCTCCGTTTAAATCTCTTTCAAAATGATTAATTGCATTTTTTACCTTTTTTTATCTTTGCAAAAGGCATACTTTTTCCTTTTTTTTTAATGTAAAACATTTACTACCAACGGTTTTCAATGGAAGTCATTCATGAATCATCGTTCATTTCATGATTTTTTAACTTTTCGTACCCTCCCCCCACTTTCAGAAACCAATCGTTGCTCTTCGCCCATTTCATCCCTCCTTCTCCCCCTGCTGACACATACGTTTCCCAAGAGTTTTTCGTCATTGACGCCTTTTTGAAAACCTTCAATTTGGTGCTTTTTGGCGCCAAAAACACCAGTGGGTCCTCCTAGGATTTTACCAAACCAAAATATTTCATTGAATTAAAATAAAACAAAATTTCCATTTTTGTAATTTGAGCATTTCTAAGTAGTTATTTAAACCCAAACATTATATGTAATTATATAGAAAATTTTTTTTTTACATCCATTAATTTATATTAGCGTATTTACTCAAATCTATAAGCTACACTATTTTCCCAGTGTTTATGCTACTGAAATTAGCATAAACGCTGGGAAGAATGAAAGGTAAGACTTAAAAGGCTTAGAATGAAAGGTAAAACATGTTGGATGGAGAAAATTGACTTCCCACCCCTTTCAAAAGAACAAAATTGTTTCATTCTGGCTACTTGCATCGATGACTTACCCCTTTCTGCAGTGTATCTCCAGTATTCAGTCTATCTTAAACATCATTGTCTGCTTGCATTTAGGAAATTTTTTTTGTATACATTTTCTTTTAATCACCTAAACATCAAAGATATTGATAATAACATCAAGACGAGTACACTATGGAGCAAATATGAAAAGGGAGGCAATTTTATATGCATAAAAAAATGGAAATAGAGCAGCAGCCATCGAAAATTTGACATGGATGAAACATGCCGATGGCGTAAACAAATTGATATAATTTTTGCTTGTAAATGCTCAACTATCTTTAGTAATTCTCGTACATTCATCTATAATACATTCTTTTAAAAAAATGTTGCATAACAAATGCATTGGATGGCATGGAAGATGACATCATGTAGGAAAATGGCGATATGTGCACCAATTTCCAAGTCAGCTGTGGCAACGAGAGTGACAATTCATTTCCAAAACATAATACTAATGGTTATTTCTCATTAAATTTTTTTGAAATTTCTTAATTATCTGATTTTGATGAACTCTTTGTAGAAATTTTTATTTTTTTCTCAAAAATGCATAGAGAATTAGGAGCGTGGCTTAGATTCGAATAAATACGGTATTATACAAACGTACCATGGTGGCAGTAGCTTAGTGGCTGTGGTTACAAATTCATGGCTGGAACTTGACTGTAAACTGAAACTGTAAAACTGGACTTTGAAAACTAAGTAAAGCAGAATGTCTTTCTTTGAAAGGAGGTGTCAGACTCATAAATTCAAGGGGCAGTTTAGAATGCCATTTTAATTATTCTAGAATGAGAACCTCGAAACCCAGTGGCTGAGTGACAGCTAATTGCACTTCCACGCCACAGGTCCAGTGTTCAAATTCCGGGTTAGGCAAGATTGACTCAGCCTTTTATTCCTTTAGTGGGTCGATAAATGAGTACCAAATTTGCTTGTGAGCTAAACACTGAGATTTTGCGTTAGACTGACCACCTGACTGGAACATCTATTAATGCACTCTATTAGTGCTCAAGGTCACGATGGGCACAGTAGGACATGGGCTATTGTGCCACTGAGTTCAGTTTATTAGAATGAGAACCCCAAGCCTCCCTGATCAAATTGCTATTTAAATATTTTATTTCTAATCAACAGTACATTGATATTCTTAAAATATAATCTTATTATTGCAACCCTGTCCAAATATTATTGTGTCATCATTGTTTCTTTTCCCCTGCAAATATCCCATATTTTAATAAATAATTAGATAAGTGGCTTTTAAAAATTATCATTATCGCAACTTGTTGCAAAGATTATCCGTGAAAGTATTATTACTGTATCTATTCGAATCTAAGCTGCGCCTTTTTCCCAATGTTAATTCTATTGAAAATTGGGTGCTGCTTAGAATTGAAGGAGGAAAAATTGGTTGGTGGAGGGAAATTAAATATGATACTAACGGTTATAGTAGTTACTGGTTCATTCATGTTTTAAAAAGTTTTTGATACAGGTAAATTAAATTAATTATTCACTTCTCATTGATTGTGATTTTAATTTTAAAAATATTCGATAAACCATAAACTTTTTTACACTATTTTTTTATTTTGTCACAAAAATATTTTGAAAATTTTGGGTGCAGTTTAGAATCAATGGGGCTTGAATTTGAATAAATGCAGTAAATATTGTATAATTGGTAGTTTCGAACTGAATTTTGTTTTTGTTGAAATTATTGATGTTAGTTTAACATTTGTTTTATGTCTTACATGTAATAAACAAGCATTTTTTTTAATCTTTTATTTCAGGTAATTTCCTCGTTGAAGGCTCTGTGGAGATAATGGAATATTCATAAACTGATGAATATTCATTTAACAAGTAACAAAATGCATATTAAATTTGCATTGCATATAACTTATTATTCTGCTTTTATGCACTTTGATGAAATTGAATGACTTTTGACTAGATTTAACAATTCACATTTTATTGAATTATTTATCATAAAATTTAGTGATTTTATCAAATTCTGAGTAATGTCTGAGAAAGTTGCAATGAATGCGGCAATAAATCAAAGATGTGAGCCTATGGGAGGTGAAGTAGATAACAATCCTACTAGCACTATAAGTATTGTAACAAAAAATGTCAGCCATACTGATTTCGTAGATTCATTTCCAGATGATCAGTTTGTTGATGAACTGACACTCAAAGTAAGATCTCTATTGAAAAGTTGGGAAGATGCTCCTATTGAGAATGACTCAAATAATTTATTATTTCATAATCAAATGGATATACATGGAGCACATCTATTTCCTAACATCAATGAATATCAAGCAAAAAAGTCAACGAATTCTGAATTGGATTCAAATGAAATAGCACAAGAATCTCAGCTTTCTTCAGAGCTAAAATGTAATGATATGAAAAAATTTGGTTTTAGTAACAATCCTACCAGTCCTAGTTTTAAAAATTCTAGTTTTGGTATTAAAAGTCAGCAACTGGAAACAAAACCACTTATTGAATTACCAAAAAGTATTGTCGATAATTCTAGTGGATCTGCTGCTCATAAGGAACTGGTACTCCAAAACATATCTGGACCTAATATAAACAAATATTCACATATTCCTAGAATTTCTATAAATAAAACAGATGAATATGAAATTGTAAAACAGCCTCACATTGCTTCTACTCAAGGTCAGTCAGTCGAAGATCCACTGTCATATTACGAATTCTCCAATACATTACAAAATGTCGAAAGGAGTGTCAACATTGACAATCAATTGGCTGAATATATATCTAAAGAGCATCCAGTGTTACAATCTACTGCAAAATCCTACAGTATTGAAAGAAAGTTTATTCCAAAAAAGCAACACATTCAGACAAATAGTTCTCATTTGTTATCTGATGCTGCTATCTCCACAGATATGTTTTCCAAAGATTCTTCAGATAAAGAAACTGAGCGGAGCTGGTCTGAAATAACAGTTGTAGCTGAATCTTTTTCAGGGCCTAAAAATTCCTCTGTTATGGTGGCTCAAGGTAATATCCCTGATTCAATTAATTTACAATCTACTCTTCTAGTTTCTCACCAAAACTCTTCCAATGTAAAAGAAAATTTTACAAATTCACTAAGGAGTTCATGCACAAATAATAATAATGATTCTATCAATAGAAGGGATAGGAGATTAAGAACCATTGAACCTTATAGAACATTTCAAGAATTAGATAGGGAATTTAACTATTCAAATTATCGGCCTAATTCTAGTCTTAGTGATCATGACACTCCACCTCTGTCGGCTTCTAGCATGGCATCTAGCAAACGACTGGAATGGGATAATGGTGCAGATATAGGCTACAGTATAATAGCTTTGAACTCTAAAATAAGAAATAGGACTTCAATACCCACTATGGCAAGAAGTGAACCAGAAGGAATATCTTTTATTAATGAAGCTACCACAAGTGCTGGTACTTCTCAAACAACATATCAAGGTTTTACATCTGTAAGCAGTAGTGAGGCATCTACTTCTTTAACTTATTCTCATTTTGATGGTATTGATTCCAAAGAATCTAGTGTGCATGATCCTAGAGTGGAAGATTTATTAGAAAGGAGTTCTTCCCCTGGTTCTCTTTCTAGAAGCGACTCAAAGAAATCTGTCATATACAATTCCGTACGAGATATGCGCCAACAATGTAAAATTCAAAAGACCAATTTCACTTCTGTAGCAAGTTTTTATCCATCCCCAAAAAATTCCAGTTGGCCAGACTTGAGTGTGAAGAATTCTCAGCAATCGAGTGATTGGGCAGCTACTTCACTTTCTAATTTGTTGTCCAAGTCTGAGGAATTGATTGGTTCTAAGCAGTATGCTCAATCAAAGCATGTGATTAATAAAATTCACATGCCTGGTTTTTCTTTTTCAAATAACATTATCAATAAATCATCTGATTCATTTCAACTTCCTGAAAGAATTAGGCCACTTGGTGAGCATATTTCTCTTGCTGTACAGTCAGTTCCAAAACACTTTTCTGCTGAAAATGTGTCCCATTCTTGCAAAAGTTGTCAATCTCCTTTAAATGTAAATGTTAGCTCTACTGTAAATTTTACTGATCAGAGATCTGAGAATTTATTGAAGTTGCAAGAAGGAATTCTGGAATCATTTGAGTTTGACTCAGAGACTTTGAATTCTGATCAGATAACTAATGCTTCACAATTTACTCACCATTTCACAGAAAGTGATTGGATTGATGAAAATAATCCTGAAATTGATTCTAACTTGCATTATGTCACTGATATACCTGAACTTTCAGACTTTCAATTCCAGACTTTTCATTCTAGACCATTACTTTTGTTAAGCAATGATTCTTCAAAACTGAAAGGGAATAATATTTCAAATATTGTGCATAGCCTTTTTGGTGACAGCAATACAAATGATCACTCAGGAAGTGGAAATTTAGAAGTAAAACCTCACATTAGGTGGTATCCTTTTACATCAGCATCTCACTTGCAAGACATAAAAAATGTTTCGACTCAAACTTCCGTATCATTTATTTCTAAAGACCAAGTAGACTCTCCAGTACAAGTCTGTGATCAGCAAGTTCTAAGTAAATCATCTAGTTTGGATCTTGAAAGTAATTCATTAGAACATAAAATATCTGTTGATGAAAGTTATAAAATCACAGATTTTCCTAATACCATTTCAAGATTAGCAAATGTTTCATCTATGAATACCAAAGCAACATCAGTATCAGATTATAATTGTACATCTCAATGTGATAAGAGAACAGATACTTTTTCGTTATATTCTAATCCTGTTGAATCAAATTCAAAATTGTTTGTCCATAAAGATAATAACCATTTGAAAACAGTAAGTAGTGGATTGAATAATTCTAATTTAGTAAATTATTCTGAGATAAATGCTGGGTGTACATCATGTGAAGATAAAACAGATAGAAATGAAGAAAAGTCCTTTTTAATTTCTGAGATGAGTTCTCATTCAAATAAAACTGAAATTTCTCATTATAATTTTGGGTATGATTGGCATACTCCTACTTCAAATTTTAATGGATTTTCTCAAGATTCGATTTATCCACCAGGACAGAAAACAGTTGATCAGGAATCATATTATGATGGGTTAGTATGGAATATCCTTATACTATGTTGGTATCATGCACATAAATATCTTATATTTAATTTAAAAAAAATATTTTGAAATTTAATTGTATTTTAACTATATTATTAGTTTTAAACTAGGTAACATTATTTAAATGTTTTTAGATATTACCTTCATTGGATTTAAGCATTGTTTTAAGCTAATTAAAAAAATTTTAATCTTCCACAAATTTTTAGTTTATTTATTATTTTTATTTTCTTAAAAGCGATCAACTAGTATCATCTATGGAAAGAAGAGTTGGTGTTGGTCAGTGCCGAATTAGCTCTGAATCTCTTGAAAGTAAAAATTCAGATACAAATCTTGGAAAGACTCTTATTGAACCACAATCAAAGGAAATAAGTTTGACTCAAAGTATGTACTTTGTGTTTGCATATTCACTATAAGTATATTTATTGAATGTTTTTTGAATAAAACCCTGAGCTGGGCAAAATCAACTCAGCCTTTCATCCCTTAAGTGGATTGATAAATGAGTTCCAAGTGCTGAGAAAGTGCAAGATAAATAAGTGAGTGCTTGGGAACTAAACACTGGGGGTTTTCGTCAGACTGACTATCCGATTGGAACATATGCTCATGCACCTCAGTGCTCAAGGTTACAAATATTGAGATTGACACAGCAGCCTTTAGCCTTCATGGGCTGTTGGTCCACTGATATATTTTAATGAATAATAGATATACATTAAATCTTAGTTATTATTGAATCTGGAAAATTATATTTTTGTACAGAATCAATAAAAATTAAGTTTTCCTGCAAAAATTTTTTCCTTGATCAAATTATGCCTCTATGCTACTTTACCAAGTATTTTACTGTTCACAGTAGTCAGTGTATTGTAGAATTTAAATATGTTTGTCATCCCCCTTTTTTTATTCTTCAGTTACTGCTTATGTTTGCTTAAGCCAGGGGTCAGTAAACTTTTTGAGAGAAGGGCCAAATTGTAAGTAAATCCAGATAACTAAGGTGTCAAAGAGCCACTAGTGCCTGTGCTGGAAGGGGAAGGAGAACCTCCAGTAGTAGTTGCTATCAAGACAGTCATGTGCTTCAATAAATATTTTTTTATAAAATTAAAATAGTTTTATACAAAGTAAAATTTTCTATTCTTTTCAAAACTAAGAGCTATCAAAGGTATTTTTATTTCCGTGGTTTAGTTGAAAAAGAACCATTGCCAATATTTTATAATGTTGGAAATTTAAATTTTCAAATGCTGTGAAAAAGTGTGTTCCTGCCTATATTACCCTGAAAAATTTCATGTTTACACTGATAATTAAAATTGACTTCAATTGTTCCTGGATATAAAAGTTATTTCCACTTTCTTTTTTATTGACCCTTAAGCATGTCACAAAATATGAAATGTGTTTTTGTCACCTTTGTTGGAGGTTTATGTATGTTTCTTGCCCACATTCTAGAGTGCTTCTTAATTTAGGTATACAAATAAGCTAATGTTGCAGGAAATCACTTAGAAGACAGCATTTCTATCAATAAATTAGTCCTTTACTGCTTTAGAACTAGTTTTAATATTTTCACTGATTCTCAATGCACTTTGTCAATAGTAAACAATTTAATACAGAAATCTTAAGGAAGTCAAATGTTCAATAGTTGTAACGAATTATAAACGAAGCAATGTCCATAATTATTTCGAAACGAAAGGAGTGTGTATCTGGGCGAATTAGTTAGACAGTCCACAATAAGCAGTTCCATGAGATAATTTAGGTATAGTAATGTTTAATTAGATACGAATTGCCGCGATGCGGCTTACATTCTACGATACAAGTTACACACACACACTAACGATCTTTTCAATTTTAATATAGATGTGCGCACACCAGCGCCCTCGCGTGGTCAATATTTCGGCACAATAATAGATGCAAATAAGGTAAATCTTTTCAATAGGTCATTATAAAGAAAAACAAACAAAAAAAACATTTCACAGACCAAATTATTTAACTCAAAGTTTGAAGAGCCGCAGTTATCTATAGAAAGCTGCAGTTTGGCCACCCTTGGTTTAAGCTATCAATATATCTACCATACGCAAAATTTAATAATAACAGTGTAAATTTCTTGTATTTAGCAAAAATAAAATAAAAGTATTGAAAACAGTATGTAAACAAACCTTGCTGTAAATTTTTTAAAAGGTGTAATTGTCCATAAAAAAATATGTTCAACTAACAAGAGGGTTTTGTTTTAGTCACTGTATACAGGTGTCACTAGACCACTTTTCAAATCAAAGTAATGAAACATTTGATAATGCCTATGTAAAGATTTACTTCTGTATGTTGATGCTGTTTAATCATTGCAATGTAATATAATATAATGTGTTATCATATCAGTATATAATTTTTATATATGTTTTGATTATATATATGCTGATTGACCCCGATTTACCAAATCCCTATTTAAGGAATTTTGCGAATAATAAACCCTGAATTAATGAATTACTTCAACAGCCAAAGTATTATTTTTTAATTGTTTGAGTTAGAAAAAAATTTGATATCTCTTTAAAGGAGATATATCCTTATTTGTCTGGAGTAGAAAAAGTCTTCTTGTAAGGAACACATATCAACTGGAGAGGGTGCAGCCCATTATTAATTAGACTTTACAGGTGTAGATGAGTCATGAGTTTAAACTATTGAGTGAATTTTGGATAACACAGGAAATTATCTCATCCCACTCCATAATGCAGGAGATATTGCAAGATTTTTTAACACTTGCTCTCTTTCTTGAAAGAAGTGAGGTGAGTTATACACACAGTTTTGCAGAAAATTTTGTTTTTAAAAATTTGTGAAGCATGGCAGATTCTTGGAAACAAAAATGTTTTTCTTAGAGGGATAAGTTTTTAACGTGAATTTAATAAAGTTGAGTCTAAAAATGCTTTTGCAGAGCATCTTAAAATATCAACATCAAGATTAGCTAAACTTATTAAACAACAAACAGAAATTGAAAAGGTATTTGTAGACTGTAGGGAAAAATCGTCAAAAATAAGAAAATCATTGAAAGTTGCCCTTCTTTCTGTTCTTGAATCTGACTTATTGAAATTGTTCAACACTGTTTGGGCCTAGAAAATAGTCGTTAGTGGACCTCTCATTAGAGGAAAAGCACTTCAACTTGCTGTAAAGCGTAATGTTAAAGACTTTTTTTATACCCAATGGTTGGATTGACCCAAAAGAGTTTGTGTGGAGAAAAGGCAGATGTAGATAAAAAAGTTTGTCAGAAATCTATTAGTCAGTATTTCAAATTAACTGGTGCATAATAATTCGTCGATAGTATTTTTAGCCGCTGAGTAAAAAGTGTGTAATTTCTAACTATGGATACTTTTTGTGTAGTTGCTTGTTATAGAATTTTCAAAAGGTAAAAGTAAAAAAATTGTGTTTTTTTAGACCTTGATATTACAAATAACCACGAATTAATTAAAATGTTTGATCCTGATAAATTTTGTTAAATTAAGGTCTGACTTTATATTCAATAGCCTTTTGGTGGCTGCCAGATTTGTGCCACATGAATCTTTCCATGATGTAACAGCAAAAGAGAACTATAAATACAAAAAAAATTCTTACTGATTTTTTTAATTGGAAAGAAAATGCTTGATTTCTCTTGAGTCATATTTTGGTGGAAAGTGCATTGATATTGATTTCAAAATTGAGCCGAAATAATCTTTCTTTCTTTTCACCTATTGAACTCTCTCAAACATAATTCGAAATGATATTGAATTGCTTCTTTGTTTTTTATTCCTCCATTTTGCTTTGTCCCACAATCTTTCAACAATTTGTGTATCAACACTTGTTTCGGAATCAATAAAATTGTATTTATGATTGACGCTTTGCATAAAAGAACCCTTCTGTTTCCAGTTCATTACTCTGGTAACCTTTCCACAGTACATTTCCTACTTGTGTGTTTGACATGGTGCAAAATTGGCTGCAGTGATGTCAACAAAAGGTCCTTGGTTGGTTGTTGTCAATCACAAAAAGATGTCCACAATCCTTGTCATCCTCATGTCCACTGGAAAATTTTTAGAACAAATGTTGAGCTGATGGTCCCCAGCTAAATGCTTAGTTGACACTGCAAGCAGTTTCTGCTGCTTTATGTCACATTTTCAAACTTATACAATATATTCTATTACATTTGTTCTTTTCTTCATTACTTTGACAACCGTAAATATACAAGGAAAAACACTGACTAAAAAGTCATCAACATGAATCCTTGAGGCAAAATTTGCTCTTTAAAATGGTATAGTAAATGAACATAAATGAATAAAACTTTATTCCCAAATAAGCCCCAAAGCTTGAAATAAGAAAAAAGAATTATTTTTGCATCCACACAATACAGGACAGATTATGTGATGTATGCATCTCTTAATTTTTAAAAGTAGTGTAGATAGATAAATGTACATAATTTTTATTTCTTTCATCCTTTTTAATTGTAATTCTCTATAAATTATTTTGGGAAACCTTTCAGCTGCTCTCAATCCCCTTACTCCATCTTGTCAAGAATTTTTTTTTTCCTAGTCAAAAATTTCATGAATGTGTGTGTTTTTTTATCAGTAAATTTTTTAACCATTTCTCCTGTTTCAGATGCAAGAAAATCTTCAAGTTTGAATGTGAATGACAGCTTCAAAAAAAATTTATCTCAACCTGCATCACTTTCTAATACTGTCTCTTCAAGATCAACTATTTTAAATCAAATTGATACTAATAATATCAATTATTTTCTTAAAGAAAATTTAAAGCAAAATTCAGAGGAATCTCTTCCAGGTACTTTGAATTTTAGCCCAACTGTTGATGAAGCATTTCCTTATAAACTTAGTGATTCCACCATAGAAAATCAAACAACACATTATGAAAGAAGCAGTAATCCCTCAAATTTCAAAAATGAAAATATTGGTGTAGTTTCTGAAATGGCTAAACATTTTTCTCCAACTAAATCAAATTTACCAGAATTGTTTTCACAAAATCATCTACCATCAGTTTCTCATTATAAGAATAGAATGATTCAGAAATCTCATTCTGATCCTCTTATTACTGTTGAAAATTTAGATATTGAGCTATTAAGTAAAGATAAAACAAGTTTTGATCACCAGGAATCTTTAACAAACAAGAAATTAGATTTAAATTTATATTGTATAAACCGCAGAAGGAATCTGCATGAGGAAGATAAGCATAAGAGAGAATATTTAAATACCGAAGAAAAATTAAAACTTGATAAAGCACAGAGCATTAATAGATCTGAAAGAAATCAATTTGAAAAAATTACTACAGGTACTGTATTTTGTGAAAGAGACTCTTTCTGTAGTAATAATCAATTTTCTAAGTCATCAGTTCTGCAGAGTAATACTCATTTACAATCTCATGCTTTAAAGCATTCTGATTATGCAAATAAGCCTTCCCTAAAAGAAAAAGATCAGTTGGCAGACAGAACTGCCAACTCGAGTGAACCTTTTAAATCATCAAAACACTACGATATTACTGATGATGTGTTAATGTCGAAAGGGAAAATAAATCGAAAAATAAGGGAATTTGATCTTAAAGAGATGATCCATAAATCTATTGGTATTCAAGTTCCTGAATGTATTCATAGATCACCACAATGCAACTTTTGTCATAAGTCCAAAAATTCACATATGAATGTTTGCTATCAAAAAGAAGCTTTCAAAACTGCTTTGAATCATACTCTTGCTAGAAGAATGAAAGCATCTGCATTAGGAACATCATTTTGTGCTTTTTCTTCTGGATGTTACTGCTGTTGTAATAAAACCTTACAGGTATGTTAAATATAAAGAGATAAGCTTTATGTAAATTATTTTAAGCATAAAATGTAATTTAAATCTTTAAGTTTATTTGTTTATCATTATTATAAATACTTTATTTGGCAAATTTTTAATAGAAAAATATTGCATCATATAAAATTATTTTCTTTTAAAAATGAATGTATGCATTTTTCCTGTTTTAATGTGTTTGTGTCGAAGGATGTACTGCAGGGGTGTCAAACTTGTAGGCCCATCCAGTATATCAGCACACAATAATATATAATTAAGTATCAAAAATTTCTCCTGAAATAGGAAAGAAAATAGCAAAGAATAGATGTCAAGATGTAAACATTACACTTTTCTTGTTCGATTTATGTTTATTACAATGTATTATTGGAAATGAACTTACGTTTCTATGAATATTGATTTTTTTGCAGCCCACATAAAGTTAAACCTTGTTTGTTTAGCCCAAGTTAGCCTTTGAGTTTGACTCCCTTGCTGTACTACTGTATTAATTGGGTGTGTACAGAAGGTTTCTATTAATCAGATGTAAATAGATTCAAAAGTAGTAATACAATAAATATTTTGGTTGCCTTTTGAATTCCATATGTGTTATACAATAAATATTTAAAAATATATAATTGTTTAGTGTAATTTACCATTGGAAACTTTCACATATTTTGTAAGAAAAACATGTATTTTGTCACATATAAAACATGTACATCAAGGGTGTTCCAAAAATTTTCTTTACCGATCACTATTATTTTGGAAAAGTTAAAAACCGAGCCTTTTGTCTAGTTAAATAAAAGACCAGAAATACTTTTGAAAGAGAAAAAAAAAATCTTCTACTTAGGCTTTGCTCTAAAAAAATTTTGTTTTTGTCTGTTTTTCACAATTATTTAGTTTTAACCGAATTTATGAAGCTTTTTCGTTTTCTAAAATGTAAATTTTTGGATGTGAGGATCTGGAAAACGTGTAATTTTATTTATTGTTCACAATAAAACCTAGAAAAACAAATTTTATAGTAAAATGAGCAATATTTTCTAATTTATTTGATTTTACCCTTTTCCCTTAAAATGAACAAAACTTAATAAATGACAAACATTTTTCATTTATACTATTTTTAACACTATATGTAGATATATTACTAAGCATAGTTTGTGTGTAACATTACCCAATATATTGATTTAAAAAAATGCACTTTAAAGTGAGATTTTTGTGAAATCTTTTGAGTTATAGATAAAAGAGTTGATTCGATGATGCCATCTCTTGCTTCTGTCACACTGTTCTACTACTTAGGTGTGACAGTGAAAGCTTTCAAAATTTTTATATATATCCAAGTTATTTATATCATAATCTTAAAAGACGGATGATATGATTGCACAGCAGTTACTCAGATTCTATAACGATTAGTGACCATTGTTGTTAGTTTTAGATTGATACTCATTTGCTTTTTTTTTATTAGTACCACACCAGAGGTGTGAATTAATCATAATCATTAGCATTATTTGAAGTGTCAGAATCTATGTCCTTGTTTGGTCTCAGCATATTCCAATTCATAGTTTTTAGAATTTCATTCAAAGTACTTAAATGGGTTTGGATATCTTTGATTTTCTTTCAAGGTTCTTTGCTAATTTACATTTTCATTTCCTGCAAATTCAATGATACAACCTTCATCATTTTATTTGCAAAGCCAGAAATTTAACTCAAAGCAATTTGGTTGACTTTATGACTAAGACAAGTCATGCTTCTTGTGAATTTTTTTGGCAAATAGCGACAATTGAGAATTTACTTGTTGCTACATATAATAGCAGAACGTATTTACTTCAATCTTCAGTCAGATTTTAGTCTTTTTTATGAAGCTTTGCTTCTGTATCAGTGGTATAATTGTCTTAATTTGTAATAATTATCATGATATTAATTAGCTTTAACAGGGAAATAGCAATCAAAATTTTTGATTTCCATTAAAAACTTTAAAAGAACCCTTTCATCTATATTTTATGATATATACAAGCATTTGTTAATTTTTGTATGTAGTGTAAAATTTAAGATTAACTTAACATATTAATTGAAAAAATTATTGGGGTTTACATTTTATAAAATTGACCAATTCATCAAATGAAAAGATGTTGCCAAATCCTGTGATGTGCAGTCAATTAAAGAAAACTTTCCTCACGTATTTACACATATCTCTAGTTTGCATGCACAATAACAGTATTTGTTAAGGTCTTTTGATTTAGCTGTGGGTGTTTTTTTTTTTTTTTTTTGGCAAAATTGGTTGATGCTGTAATACATAAGTACCAAATTATCTGAATGACTTTTTCATGTAACTTTTACATCTAAAATGAATTTAAATATGTCAAGTAGAAAATTTTTTAACAATTTCTACTCAGTAATCATCTGGAATAAATATATTTTTTTTTATATAAGAGTAATAATTTTTAAATATTTTAAAGATACTAAAGATTATTTTTTAATTTAGTATATATATGTTAATAAAGTATTTGAAATGAAATTTTTGTGTGTAGGAAGCATTCAATTTTCATCGACCTGAACTTGTGGAGAGAATTGAAACAAGGAAAAAAGAAGTGGAAGGTAGATGTAAAGAAAAATTATTTGTTCATATTCCTCTTGGCTCTCACACTGTGCCTAAACAATCTTCAAAATTAAGTAAGTTTTCTGTATAAATGATTTTACTGTTTTTTTTAATATACTAAGTTTAAAGCAACCATAAAAATCAAAACATTGAATGATTTTTTTATGAATAACCGATGCCATATATATATATATATATATGTTTTAGAGGTATAGAACTTTAAATTGCAATAAAACAACGATGTATTATTCGATTGACATGAATTTTTTTTATTCGAAAGATAACCTTGTGGCATTACATTTTAAATATGATTTCTGGCATAGGACTGCCATGCCTGGCTCGGATGTAGTCCAATCTGGACGTCCAATTTTTTTGACTTTTTCCAACATTTGTGTCCGTATATCAGCAATGACACAGCGAATGTTGTCTTCCAAATGGTAATGCGTTTGTGGCTTATCCGCATAGACCAATGACTTTACATAGCCCCACAGAAAATAGTCTAGCGGTGTTAAATCACAAGATCTTGGAGGCCAATTCACAGGTCCAAAATGTGAAATTATGCGGTCACCAAACATGTCTTTCAATAAATCGATTGTGGCACGAGCTGTGTGACATGTTGCGCCATCTTGTTGGAACCACAGATCCTGGACATCATGATTGTTCAATTCAGGAATGAAAAAGTTAGTAATCATGGCTCTATACCGATCACCATTGACTGTAACGTTGTGGCCTTCATCGTTTTTGAAGAAGGATTCCACCAGCCCATAAAGCGCACCAAACAGTCAGTTTTTCTGGATGTAACAGTGTTTCGACATACACTTGGGGATTAGCTTCACTCCAAATGCGGCAGTTTTGTTTGTTGACGTAGCCATTCAACCAGAAGTGCGCTTCATGGCTAAACAAAATTCGCTTATGAAAATCGAGAACAACGGCAATCTCGTTTGGGGCCCATTCGACGAATCTACGCCTTGCTTGATCATATTTAAAATGTAATGCCACAAGATTATCTTTCGAATAAAAAAAATTCATGTCAATCGAATAATACATCGTTGTTTTATTGCAATTTAAAATTCTATACCTCTAAAAAAACACCCTATACTAGCTGGTATACCCCTTCTTCGCACGGGTGAACTGAAAAATTAAACAACACAGATTGAAGGAAAAAGAAGTTTTTAATGAGTTAATTTTATGTGAATTGCAAATTAAACAAAAAAAGAAAGAATAAAACACCTTTGTTAAATTTTAACTATGTAGATCTAATAGCTGATAAAAAGGATTTTTTTTTATTTATAATTCCTCGTAACACTCTTGAGGGTTGATTTTTCAAAATACCTCCCTAAGCTGATCTCTGCTCAGCAAAAGTAACACATTGTTAAAAGCTTTGCGTAATGAACGCTTAAAGCAGTGTAAATAATTTATATCTGAAAGTGATTTTAATATTACCTTCTGTTGTATTTATTTTATTTTAAAATTGTAATATTCGCAAGCAACGCCGTTTCTTAAATTATAATGGCGATTCAATGAAAAACATAGCGAAATGTTAACAATAGAGTCAAGTTTGCAAATGCCTAGCTACTTTGTAGCTCGAGCTTTATTAGAGCTTCGTAAGACCCGCCGTGTAGGGGAGCGATGCATGTTAATACTTTATCCAACCGCATTATGATTTACTGCAGTTTTTTTCATACAATATTTTTTTTTTGGATCACTACATTTAAAATTAAGGGATATATATACATAAACAAAATACTCCACTTTGGAAAATTTAATCCATTAGAGCTAATAAATTAATTAAAGATATTCCACTGTAAAATTAATGATATACACCGTTCACTTAAAATAAGTAGTCAAATCATTTTCCAAGGTCTTCACTAACATACAAAAACATAAGACACTTCAATTTTGACATAAACTGTTTTTTCGGGACAAAAATAATAATCTTTGCAATCCGCTGAAAACGCAATATCTGCTACAAAACTATTCGGCGTCCCCGCTAAAATACTCATCATAGAACCTGTGCTGCCATATATTTGGAAGAGTGGATTTCAAAGAATATTCCTGTTAAGTATTGATAGAATATTCCTTTTAAGTTGGTGTGGTAGTTAGGAGAAGAGGGTGCCAGCTCAGGTGTCGTCCATGTCACTTGACCATGGTTCAAAATTACGTGATACGTTGCCAAAAGCCCTCGTGTAGCTAAACAGTGCGATGTTAATATTCACTCACTCACGCACTCCAAAAAATACAGTACAGCAGTTATAATTATTTTTATACTTAAAAACGCAATATCTGCCTATTCAATTAAAATTATAGCGTTATAATTAATTACTAACCTCAAACAAATTTTGAAAATTTGTCAAAATGTTGCAGTGTGAAAGAGAAAGTTTATTTACTTTTAGTACCAGAACCGATAAAAGCATTTATTTTGAAAAAAAGATCAATTTCTTACTTCCAAATGTGCATAGTAAAATCATAAAAAAAACATTAAAATAAATAGAGATTTATAACAACCTCTCCCTTCAAAACTTAGTTTTAATTTGAAATAAAAATAAATAGGCATTATTCTGATCACAGGAATTAATTAGAAGCGAGCCCCTTGTGTAGCCAAAACAAAAAGAGTTTTTCACAAACAAAAGATAGATATATGCTGAAGTGGGCTTTTTTGCAGTGCACACCAGAATTGCTGGCAGATGGCAGAATTTTTTCCTACTTACTTGACAAATATCATTATATTTTGGACACTTCTCACAATATCTTTATAAATTATAGCCTATGTGTTATTCTGATGTATAAGCTATATTACTGTAAAGTTTCATTAAAATCCATTCAGTTGTTTTTGCGTTAAAGACCCACAAAGATCCTCACAAACTTTCATATTTATAATATATATTAGATATATGTCAGGTTTGAAAAGTTTAGATTCAAAATTAAGGAAGTAATAAATGAAAATAGAGCAAACTCTTTACCATCGCGTAAGGATTTGTGGGTAAATAAGCCTATTTAAAGGTGGAGCGAGCGCTGACGAAGGCGAACGCATACTCGAAAAGGCTTGGCTGGTGTCTCCTCACTGAAATGTTGTCTTTTGTACCACCCGGTTACGTGCCAAAGGGCCGCCATGTTGGATTTTATGTGATTGAAGTGAAATAAAGAAGTATTTTGAAGATGATGCCCTCCTCATTTTACCAGCAGGCCTGGGGCCTGTCATATATATAATCCAAAATATAAAAATAATAATTGTATCTATTTTCATTTTCTGTATAAAGTATCTATATATATATATATATATATATATATGGATTACTTTATGAAAATAGATACAGACAATTATTGTAATCTTAAATACTCAGGCTTTTTAAAATACATTTATGTTATAGTTATATTTTAAATATAAAAAGTTCCATTTTTTAAAAATTGATAACACTATCCAAATGTGAATTAATAATCGAATGTTAGGAAAAATCATTTAATGTTGTTTACTTATTCAGTATTGTGTAGACTTGTAAAAACAGAATGAATCTAAATGTCTTGCAATATATTATGGAGATTTTTACTGCAGATATATTTATAGGGTATTTCTAAAGATGGATAAAGTTTTATTTGAATTAAAAAAGTATTTGACCTCCAATTTGTGTGGTTTTATTTGCATATTGTTAATATAATTAATTTAATAATAATAATTAGAAAAATTAAACAATATTTAAAATTAATTTCTTAATATTATATAATGAACTTTATGTGTTTTTTTTTGTATCTAAAATATTTTGAAAAGAAAAAGTTTTTAATTTAGCATTTCATTTATATGTAAAGGTACTTGAACCTTTTCCCACATTCTATGTAAAAAAAAAGAATTAAATGGGCCCATAGCTTTATGAAATTAGTATTTTACATTTTACTTTTAAATGAGAATTTATAAATAATATGTCAAGTGTAATAAATTCAGTGAGTAAAAATATATTTATTTCCTCTATCACATGTTTGATGCATTATCTTATATTTTTTAAGAAAGAAATGGTGTGTTATAATAGTTTTGGTTGATTGAAAATAATGATTTTTTAAGTATTAAATCAGATGTCTGTCAAATTTGTGAAGCATAGTATTGCTACGTAAACAAATTTGGTTATAATATTTAAATGTAAGAATTAATAGAGAAAATTAAGTCTTTATTGCTATCAAGTTTTGTATGGTTTATCTCTCTTTTATCGTATTTTAAAGCTTTTGTATCAAATGTAATAGCTTTAGAGTTTATTAATTAATTAATTAGTTATTGTCAGATATGTGGTGTATATCTTGCAAAAAAAAATACCTGCCTGTAATAAATTTTATATAAAAAACACACAATTGTTGGAATTTCATCTTAAGTGTTTCATTTTAAGACAAATGGGAATTGAAATTTCAATCACATTTTACATTTATTGTAGTTAATTAAGATTGACTGCAATTAGTACCCTTTCCTCACGCTCCCATCCTTAAATGTGGTCTGCTTTTTTGCAGCCTTATATGTTCCAAATATATTTAAAATTTACCTTGAAAATACATTGAAAAATGGTTTTTTTTTTTGAAAAATAGAATTTCCAGTGTAAGATTTTAACATACATTATAGTGAAGATATTTGTTGCAATGCCAAATTTTCTTCGATCTTGCCTATGGTTAAACTTTGCCTTTTGTTATAGTTTTAGTAGAATTAAAATAATCTATAATTTTTAATTAGGTAAATTTTCCAAAAATAATTTAAAGAAGCTTTCAAATACTTTTCTTAAATTTGAAATGCTTCATGAAATAAACATTTTTTAATGGTATAAAATTTGGTTTTATAAGTTGTATTCTGATTTAAGAATTTTTTTTCTTTCACCATGTGTATTCATAATATCAAATTGGAACAATGAATTGGTATTTTAAGTATACATTTATTTTATGTATTTCTTTCCATAATTTTCTAGAAATTTTACTCTTATAATCTTTTTAGTTATTTTTCATTTGTACATTTAATTAAAATACCAGATCTTATGTTATACAGTTTTTGGTAGAAAAATATAATTTATTTATAATATATTTATTATAATAAAATATAAACATTAATTCATCAGTTAAAATAATCAAAACAGGTTTAAGTTATGACTGATTTATATATTATTCTTGCAAACTGTTTTTGTCAGTTTTTACTCTAAAATGTTAATTTTCAATGAGCTGTTATGAGTTAATTGGTATTTTTAATTTTTTTATGTGACTCACACTTATCATTACAATATAAATTAAGGACCTTTAAATTGTTGTTGTTACTTATGCCATCTGATCTACAGTAACATCTGAACAAGGCCCATGAAATTCATCTTGGCAAGGGGCTGGATTTTTACGTCTGTCATTAGCCGTAGCCTTAAGCACCATACAGGTGATAGTTTTGCTCGATTCTGACCCAATCTTGAGAGAAAACACCCTGGGTGATTTAGGAGCCTCCTACCTCTTTTCCCCTACCACCAACCTCACAAGAGGATTTGCAGCTCAACAGCTATTTAGAGTACCCACATGCCACAAGGGCACTATACATGTACAAGCATCCATGCCTTCTTTGGGATTCAAACCCAGGCCCTACAACACAACAGTCAGTGTCATTAACCACTATACTGGTTGGGCGGCTCCATTAAACTGTAAAGCCTATAATTAAAGCAAAAACAAAAAACAAAAATTAACGAATTACAATTTTGCATTATTTTTTGTAAATGTCCATTTTCTTTTCTAAATATACATTGCATATAATTGCTGCTAAGGCTATGACAGGAATAGAAAGGCTGACGTTGCAATCTTATAATGCGTGTTGGAAAATTCTGATTTTCGAAAAGACCGTTTTCGATAATTTTCAGGTAATATTTGGGCATGCCTGGAAGCCTTAAGCGGAACTGTGGGAGAAGACGCGAGTCGATCTTAATTAACTACAACAAATAATAGGTAACTGTTGAAATTTCAATTCCCCGATTGAAAAATGAGCACGCAAAGTTAACGGTGGTGTTTTATATAAGCCTTTTTGCAGACCCCTCTGACAATAACAATTAATTAATTAATAAACTCTAAAGCATTTGATACAAAAGCAAATGCGATAAAAGAGATAAAACACCATCACAAACGATAACGTAAGGCTTTCTATTAATTCTTACATTTAAATGTTATAACAAATTTGTTGCAGTGTAATACTATAGCTACAGCGGGCATCTGATTTAGCTAGCAAAAATCATTATTTTCAATCGACAAACTATTATAACACGCAAATTCTTACTAATAAAAATATAAGAAATATTGCATCAAATAAATATATTTTACTCACTGACATATTATTTATAAATTCTATTTAAAATAAGTAGATACTAGTGAAGCTATAATTACATTTAATTCTTTTTTTTTATAGAGAATATTGAAAGGACTAAATACCTTACATATAAATGAAAAATGCTAAATTAAAACTTTCTTTCAAATATTTAGATACAAAAGCTTACATAAATTCATTATATATAATATTAAGAAAGAGGTAATTTTAAATATTAATTTATTACTATTAATATTATTAAATTAGTATATTAACAATATACACAAATGAGGTCAAATACACCAATTCGAAATAAACTTTACCCATCTTTAAGAAATACTAACAATCATATCTGCGATAAACCTCTCCATATGTAAGTTATTGAACCGTTCTGTTTAAATTACCATAATACGACAAAGCGGCGACCAAATGATTTTCTAACGATAGATGACGAATTCACATTTGAATAGTGTTATCAATTTTAAAAAATAGACTTTACATATTTAAAATAACTACTAACATAATGGCATTTAAAGAAAGCACAGTGACTAGACCTAAATAATTGTCTGTATCTATTTTCATAAAGTAATCATATATATATATATATATAGCAGATTGCTATGTTATTATTTTTATATTTTGGATTATATATGATGACGAACCTATTTCTTCAAATGAGGGAGGAGCATCATCTTTCAAGCTGCCTAACTATTTCACTTCAATCTATAAAAATCAGCTTGTAGTGACCTGACACTTGTGTGAGATGACCACTGAGACAGCATTTCAGGAAGACACCAGCCAAAGCATGCACAGGAGTGTCTTGGACAAGCGCTAGATCAGCAGCACAAATCTCCACTGCTGGAAATGAGCTTATTCCCACCGTCACTTGCGAGCGGCATGAGCTGGGACTGTCGATTCATTTATTACTCCTTAATTTTGAATCTAAACTTTTCAGAGCACACGACATATATCTAATATATATTATAAATATGAAAGTTTGTGAAAGTTTGTGAATATTTGCTTGCAAGCTGAATGAATTTTAATGAGCACAGTAATGCAGCAGCACATCAGAATCTTTCATGAAATATAATTATAAGAAGATGATGTCAAAATATAATGATATTTGTCAATAGCAGAAAATTCTTGCCATCTGCCGGCAATTCTGGTATTACGCCCGCAAAAAAGCGCTCGGCATATATTTATCTTTGTTTGTGAAAAAACTCTTTTTGTTACGGCTTCCACAAACTTCTGGTAATTCGCAGCGGTCGAAGAATATTTCGCCTATTGTACATTTCAAGTAAAAACAGAAGAGGAAAAATTCGATATAAATCTCTATTTGTACAATGTTTTTAATGATTTATATGCACATTTGAAATAAGAAATTGATCTTTTCAAGGCAAATACTTTTATGGGACTATATTACTAAGTGACCAAACTTTCTCTTTCACACTACTGGCTATTTACAAATTTCAAAACTGACTGAAGGGCCAAGCAATTATTATAACGCTATAGTAATTGAATGTTTGAATGATAGTTTTTAAGTATAAAAGCAGTATAACTGCTATGTATTTTTGAGTGCGTGAGTGAGTGAATAATGCTATCACCTGTTCTTTACACGAAAGCACTGTTTAGCGCGTGTTTGAACCGTAATCCCAAGTGAATTGGTGTTTACTATTTCTCTTCTGGCTACCGCCCGGCAAAGGAATATTCCTATCAATCACTTAGCAGAGTATTCTTTGAGAATCGCTCTTCTATATGTGCGGCTTTACGGAAATTCCATGATATTTCAGCGTGAATATTATTTTCAGCGATTTATATTTTGTCCTTTCAGTTTATGTCAAATTGAGATGATCTTATATTTTTATGTTAATTGAACTGCTGAAACTGTTTGACTACTTTATTACAAGTGAGGAAGAGTAATATATCGTTGATTTTACAGTGGAATATCTTTAATGAATTTGTAACTCTAATGTAAATACCGAAATTAGATATTTGTTTGTGTATATATATCCCTTAATTACAAATGATCAAAAATATTGTAGCTGCAGTAAACTGTGCGTAAACTCCCCGGTCTTGCGAGCCTAATGCTTTCGACTGAAGTAACTGAGCATTGCAACGATATATTGTTGTATTTAAAATATCGTTAGTCACCATTCATTAAGCGGCAGTTCGCTAAATATTACAGTGGAAATAAGACAAATACTGGCGGAAGGCTAATATTAAAATCAGATATAAATTGTTTACGCTGCTTTAAGCGTTAAAGCTTTAACAGTATTGTTTAACGAGCGAAGATAACTAGAAGGCTGTTTAAATCGGCCCTACTCAAATGTTGGAAAGGAATATAAATAAAGGCATCCTTTTATCGGCTATTAGTCTGCATGGTTAAGATTTAACAAGAAAGTATTTTTATTCTTTCTTTTTTGTTTGAATTTTGCGGTTTAAGCAAGATAATAGGTAGGCTCTTTTTCATCAATCCTGTTGTTTATTTTCAGTTCACCCGTGAAAATTATGCCAGCTGGTATGAGGTGTTTTTAGAGGTATGGGAAATTTTAAATTTACTAGCGCGATGTATTGTCGATTGTTATGTTTGTCAGCGTGGCGTCGACGAAAGCAAAAATGAGCCCAAAGGATTGCCGTTGATGTAAGCGGTACGCTTCTTGTAATGCGACAAAAATACAGTCAATATTAAAACTGTTATCAGAAAAACTGATGAACGGTGTACTTCTTCAAACAACTTTTCATTCGCAGGTGAACGTCATGATGTCAGATCATTCCCAATAAGTAACAATATCATCACACGGCAAATGCCTGTCGTTTGACGAAAGCATCGTTTGATGTTCACATATTCACATTTTATGGACACTGTGTGGCCTCCAAAATCTTGTGATTGCTGCAGCTAGACTGTACTGCTATTATCTTCAAGTCGATGATACATGTGAATAACTTCCTGGCTTATTCCCGGAAAGACGAACGACCGGCTGTGTCATTAACGATATGCGGCACACAAATGTTGGAAAAAGTCATGGGCGTCAGGTGACTACATCGACCAAAGCATGACTGATCTATAGCTAGAAATCTGTAATGCATCTCAAGTTATCTTCCGATAAAATTCATGTCGATGTATCGTTGTTTTATTGCAATTTAAAGTTTGCACCTACAAAAACTTGCCACTAACTATAATATATATATATATATATGGCATCGAATTATTCATCAAAATCGTTCCCGTGTACATTCTTATGATTGCATAAACAATTATATTAAAAAACGGTAAATCGTATGAGCTTTCACTGACCACGAAGGTGTTTAGGCACGTGTGTCAGAAGAGGCTATGAACAAATCAATTTTTGTCTACCCCTTCCCTTTCCTTTGTTTCAATTCTCTTCACGGTTCGGGTGATCGAAAATGATATTTCCTACACACAAAATTTCATTTCAAATCTTTATTATTTATATATATGCAAATTAAAATAATCTTTAATATCTTAAAATGTTTAAAAATTATTACTCTTATATAAAAAAAAAAGCCAGATGATACAGTAGAAATTAAACATTTATATTAAATAAATTTTGATCTTAAAAATTACAACATTCATATGTATTCAACATCATTTGCCAACTTTCCAAAGACATCTGTTATTGTCATCTCAAGACAACATATCTGCATTTATTGGTCGAACTATAAATGTAAACTATAATTTTTTCAGTTATTGTGTTAAGTTAATTTTACTACATACAAATTAACAAATGCTATTTATATAACAAAATGAAAGGGTTCTTTTTAAAGTTTTGTGGGAATCAAGGGCTGATTGCTTTAATTTCTGTTACGAAAAGCTTTAATTAATAATCATGATGTAATTAGACAGTCTATACCACTGATGAAACAACTCATAAAGAAGACTACTTGAAAAACCAAATGCGTTCTGCTGACCATCAGCGGCGTAAATCAAATTCGGTATTATTTGCCTGCAGAAAGCGTGACTGATGGCAATTCGCTAAAGAGTCAGCAGCAGTTAAGAGATTTCTGGCTGCAAGTAAGGTGATGACGTTGTATCATTGAATTTACGAAATGAGCCAAATTAACGAGAACCTTGAAAAGAAATCAAGATATCAAACCCCGACTAAAACGCTTTTTGAATGAGTCACAAAAACATGAACAGATATGTGATCTGCGACACTTCAAATAATTGCTATTGATATGATTAATTCACGCATGGTGATATTTTTGAAAAAGAAAGCAAATGAATGCTCAATACAAACCTTTTGGCAATGATCTTTAATAGATTGCAAGTATCTGGTAGCTGCTGGCAATCATATCATCCGTCTTTAAGATTATGTTATAAATAACGGATATATACTCAGAATTTTACTTTATGTCACACCTAAATGAGTAGAACAGTGTGTTTCGAAAGCAAAGAGATAAATAAATAGAATCAACCTAACTTTTTATCATAACTCAAAAGATTTCACAAAAATCTCCTTTAAAGTGCATTTAAATCAATAATATTGAACATTCCACACAAACTTATGCTTGTAATATATCTACATCTGGTAAAATAGTATAGAGAAAGATGACGCTGACCAAGTTTTGTTCATTTGGGAAAGAGACAAGTAATAAGTCAGAAAATGTTGCTATTTTTACTATAAGGCTGTTTTTCTAGGTTTTATTGTGAACAAATAAACATGAATCTCATTGCATTTTAAGCGACTTTCATAAATTAGGTTAAGCACTAAATGGTGTGAAAGAAAAAGGCTGAAATTTTTGGGACAGAAGATTTTTTCTCTTTCAAAAGTATTTCTGATGCATTTAACTTAGACAAAAGGCTCACGTTGCTCCCAAGCAGTGATACAGGTAGAGGCTGATGTGCATGTTTCTGTGGCCGACTAATATTGTAATGTGCAAACAATTAATATTTTTAAATATTTGACCAATATATTTACTATATGGAAAAAAGGCATAAATAATTGCTATTGCTACTTTGAATCTGTATCTGATTAATAAACGTACACCCAATACACAGCGAAGGGTTTCAAGTAACGGGCTAAATAACAACGCTTTATGTAATGGGCGTCAATATTCATAAATAGTTGTTCCTCAATAATTAATAATAAACATAAATCAGATGAAAAAGATAATGATGTTTGTCTTGTTTATCTATTCTTTAGCTATTATATTTCAGGAATTTTGATATAATTATATGTTATTGATAACTGATATACTGGATGGGCCTGCAATTTGTTTACCACACAGCTACCATTTAAACACATTAAACTGAAAATGCATCACTCTAATTTTTAAGAAAACTGATACATAGTGATCTGTCCACTGTGCTTCAAGCATAAAGTATTTATAATAATGATAAACAAATAAACAAGATTTAAAATACATTTATGCTAAAATATTTACATAAAGCTGTCTCACATATTTGTATATAACAATTTTATTGTAGTAATATCGAAGAAATGTTGTTCTGGCAGATGGCATTCTTCTGATTCAAAGCTGATTTAACTTCTTTGATAGCAGCATTCGTATGTGAGAACACGGACACTAAAGGCCCATTGTGTCTGCTGAATACATTCAGGAAACTTGAATACCAACTGGAGACATGGTCATCTTTATAAATTCCCTTATTCTTCGACTATTACCACCGTCGACCAGCGTCATCAGTAATAATAAATTGTTTTGTTGATTTTAAAGGATTGGCGGTTCATCTGCTGTGTCTTTTTATTCGTAATCGACTAAGCAATGATTAACAAATGATATTACTCTGCTGAACTGATGACAGGAAATTGATTCCCGAAGAGTCTCTTTCTGAAATGTACCTGTACAATCTTCCTCAGAATGTTCAACCTCTGTGTGCTCTTTTGTGCTTGCAGCTCGAGTTTTAATTTTCTTACGTATTTAAATATTCTTATACTTATCTTTCTCATGCAATTCTATAGCGATTTATACAATATAATTTAAATCTAATTTCTTTGATGTAAGGTCTGATGGGCTTTGTTTTATCTTAACTCAATATCTAAATTTTTCAGCAGAAGGATCAGAATGAATTTCTGAATCGTCTCCTTCTTACTGTGAAGCTGATATGATAGTATTTTGTGAAGGCAATTCTGGCTGAAATTTGATTTAGTTGAGAGAAAAATGTTTGCTCGTTTCAGGAAACTACATAATTTTCATTTTTGAAATTTGAGGGTTTAACATAATGTGTTGTTGATATGGTGGAGATCACTAGTAAACAAATCTGGTTTGAATTTGCCTGAATCTGATTTGCTAAATTTCTTTAAAATGAATTGATATTATTAGTCATCAATTTGATTTAAAATAGTTGATATTAGAAAGTGATGCGGTAATTTTGGCCTGATACGATCAAGCGAAGATTTCTTGCGACCGTTACTGATAAAACACACATTCATGAAGAATTGAAAACATAATGAGCAGAAGATTACAAAATGAAGAAAATAAAAGGTAATATTACGACTATCTTTTAAAAATTGAACCAATAATGAATGCAAAAATATTCTTTCTTTATTTCAAGCTTTGAGGTATTTGAATGGTTGACCATGTTCTATATACACCCAGGCACTCAGGGTGATGACACGGTCGGTCTCGCTATTATATTCACAGATTACAATCAAAAATATGAAGAAAAATGTATTAAATATATTGTATAGGACTGAAAGTAACAGATGCGCGTAAAAACTGCGCAATGTCAACAAGCGCTGAACCTCATCAACATTGTTCAGGGATTAATGGTGCGCCACATTGTCTTTCAAGATTTTTGTTGACATCACTGCGGCGCAATTGCACCAGTATCAACACCTGAAAGCAGAAACTCTTCTGCTGAAAGGTTACCGGAAGTGAACAATTTAACGAAAGCATCGATCTAAATTACAATTTTATTGATTCATTTAAGTGTTGTCTAAATTATTGAAGATGTGGGACAAGCAAATGAAGGAATAAAGCTAAAGGGCAATTCAATATCATTGAATTATGTTGAAAGGATTCAATAGGTAAGAGGATTGTTGCGGAATCGCTCAATCAGTAACTTTCACCAAGCAAATAAGTATCGGCATTTCTTTCGGAAATCATTAGCAATTTTTGTATTATAATTTAATATTTATGTTGTCAATGAAGGAATTCATGTGGCTACAAATCTGGCGACCACACAAAGAACATTGAATGTGAAATCGAACAGCAATTTGCTAAAATTTATCGAGATCAAACTGACTGTGAATAGGTAGATACAAAAACACAATTTTACTTACCTTTGAAAAATTCTTATAACAACAGCTACACAAAAAGTAATCATAATTACACTTTACACTCACGACTAAAGAAATACTCTAACATTTTACGATGTCATGCCAGTGGCCAATACTTGACCAATAGATTTCTGACAAGCTACAGTACATCTGCCTTTCCCCGCACAGCTTCTTTTTGGGTCAATCTGTTTCGTGAATATCAAAAAGTTAACAGCGTTAAGCTTTTACGTGAGACCGAGATACTCTAATGAGTCCTGCTGGCTATTTTCTAGGCCCAAACATCAATACAGAACAGTCTAAACAAGTCGAATTCAGAAATGATTTTCTGCAGCGTTTTTACGATCTACAACCTTTTCAATTTCTGTTTGTTAAATAAGTTTTAGCTAATCTTGTGTTGATATTAAAAATAATATGATCAACTGGCGTTAAACATCTAGGCATTTTGTTTCCCAGGGAGCTCTGCACATGCTTCACAGAATTTTTAAAAACAAAATTTTCTGCAAAAGGCACGGCCTTAACTCACCTTTCAGAAAGGAAACAGTGTAAGCTACATAATGTCTCTGCGTACATCAGGTGGATTCAGAAAGACATTTCTCTGTCATTATCAAAATTCACTCAATAGTTTAAACTCATGACTTTCATCTACCTGTAAAATCCTAATTAATATTGGCTGCACCCTCGGGTGTTATGTGTTCCTTACAGAAAGACTTTACTCCCGAACAAATGGGATATCTTTAAGATATCCACCACAACTCAAACAATTAAAAATAATACTGTGTTGAAAAATATTCATTAATTCAGAGGTTTATTGACAAATTCCTTAAGAAATAGAGAAGGATTTGAAATAGGGTCTAATCGGCATATCAAAACATATATAAAAAACATATGCTATTTAATGATAACTTTTATTATATTATTACATTGCAATGATTAAACAGCATCCTTGCTACAGGCTACATAGGCGATAATGTTTCATTGCTTTTTGATTTGAAAGGAGTATTCTGACAAAATGAACCTGTGTAGTTGAACATATTTTTATGGACGAATACACATTTAAAATTACAACAGAATTTGTTTACATGCCATTTCAGCTACTTTATTTTTATTTTTGCTAAACTACAAGAAATTGCTGTTATTGACCAAATTTTTAGTATGGCAAACTATTGATAACTTAAGCCAGGGTGGCAAACTGCGGCTTTCACTGGGTAACTCTTGACTCTTCAAACTTTTTGAGTTAAATAGTAGATGCAATGAAATATTTTGTTGTTTTTTCTTTATAATGACTATTGAATTTACACTATTTGCATCTATATTGATAGCGAATGTTGCCCAGCGGCACTATCTTTACATCTATTAAATCGAAAGATGGAACCAAATATGTTATAATATCGTCAGACACATCGCGAAGTAAATCTGGCCTTTATGTCGTAGGCTGATAATGGACGACTCTACCAGCCAATCAGATTTAATAGTATGGACATTGCTGGTTTAATTTTAGCGGGCATTTTGACTTCGCCGCTGCAGCGTTGCACTGACAAAAAGTGCGATGAAAGAAACATCGGTAATATTAAACGGATTTAAAGCGATATGGACTAATTTATTGATAAGAAATGCTATTGTCTTCAGTGTTTCCTGCCTTGTATGCGGCATCTGAAATATTCTTCAACAAGGTGACAAGCATTTCGCGGAGCGTAAGAGATCGAAAAGAGAAGTGGAAGGCGAAGGTAATTGAAGGGTCGAATTTTGGTATCAGTGTAAACAAATTTTCAAGACATAATATAAACAATTTCTCCTGTGACGAAAAATTTAAATTTGGCGATATAAAATATTGACAATAATTCTTTTTCATCAAACATGAAAATAAAATGCAGCGATAGCTCTTTAGTTTTGAAGATGAAAATTTTGCTTTGTGTAAAAACTATTTTTAATTTATAAAAATATTTGATGACACATGTTTGTGTGACAGCAACTACCTGGAGAGGTTCTCTTCCCCTTCAGCACGAGCACTATTTCTTTGACTGCTGCCAATTATCTTGGATTACTTTACAATTTGGCCTTCTCAAAAGTTGCGACCTATTAACGTAACTGAAGAATAAGAGGGATGACAAGCATATTTAAGTGCCTGACCACTGACCGTAACGGTAAAATAAGTAAGCTAGCATAGAGCATAATTTGATCCGGGGAAAAAGGCTTTTTGCAGAAGAAAAACTAATTTTTATTGATTCTCAACCACTGTAATTTTCAGACAGCTAACTAGATTTAATGTATATCTATTATTGACCAAAATAATCGGTGGACCAACATGAAAAACTAAGGCGCCTGCCGTGTCAATCTCAATATTTGCTGGCAGCGTACTGAGGTGCGTGAGCGCTGTGTTCCAATGACCAGTCAGTCTGGCGAAGCAGTTCCCAAGCACTTCGCTGTTGTCTTGCGCTTTCTTCGGCGCCTGGACTCGTTTATCGTCGCAAGAGATGAAGAAACTGGTTGTTCACTACCCATCAGTTTATTAATGTTAAATAAATATTGCTTGTAATTGATAATGCAGGCGCAGGCCGTAGCACGGTCAAGCATTTCAGTCTTTCCAGATTTGTAATCTGAATTTTGCTCGAAGATTCAGGCTAGTCGGCGCTATTGGCTACCAATATTTCTTTCCATGAATATTACTATTGTTAAACTTTAAATAAAGAAAATAATAAATAAACTAAAAATTTATTAATTGTAAAATTTTGAGTAAGCTAAACTCTTAAATAATAGTAATAATCTTAAAACATTTAAATGTGTTACCTAGTTAAAACTAATAATATAGTTAAATACAATTAGAATTTCAAATATTTTTTAAATTAAATATAGATATTTGTATTATGATACTAACATAGTATAGTATTTATGGAGATACATTTCTTGTCACCAGTGTCAAACTCGAATCTTGAAAATCCATTAAGAAGGCTAGGAAATGAATATATTGCCAATCGCTGCAAGAATATATTGAAGGGCTAGGATTTTAATGAATAATTACATCATCTCTAAAGGACTTTCTTCATTTCTGTCTGTTTATCTTCTGCATGTTCTTACGCCAGCATTTATCTCGAGTAATTTGCGCAAGGGTAGAATTGTCAATCCTGCACTATTTTCAAATGGTTATTTATCTTGTGGTTTCAACTAATTTACGGTGATTCAACGGAAGATAAATTTGCAATATAGCGAAGTAGCCTGTTCTCTTATCACATTGAAGATGTTACAATTATGTCTGGCTCTGATGTTGCTATTATTCATAGATGAAGCGACTGCTAATGTAGTATTAGAAAATCTGTGATTACTAATATCAGCTTAGTATGTTCTAATGAAGTACTTTCAGGTAACTCGTATTACTGGGCACTATTACTGAAATCCATGATCTTGAATAAATGATGCGGGTCAGCTATTTTATATTAACACAATAATTCTTGATGTAAAGGATACCTTTTTGTGTCAGTTTACTAAGAACTCACTTCTGGTGATCATTTATGACTAACTGTCTCAAAAAGGCTATGCTACAACTGTTGAAATATTATTCCTCAATTTTGAAGAATCGACCTTGTACTACAAAAATGATTGCAGAATGAGAATGCGGAATTGGTATAGTTCAGTACGCTCGTGACTGTGAGTTAGATCAATTTCAGTATTTATCAATCAATCGCTCTCAATAGTCATGTGGCAATGGTGTCTGATCGGGAGCCTAAAGTCTCTGGTGAAACTCAATGTTCAGAATTCCTTCTTGCAACTCAACAAGTTCTCCGGATCTTCGATAAGGGCCACGGTAGGCTTTAACATTACGATAAAGGATGATGGCTGCAGATGGAGTTTTCGGCAGTGTTTTGAAACTTTGTTTGCTGCGGCGAGAAATAACCGCCAAATGACTAATGCAGAGAGGTGAAACGAATCGAATACGACAATGTTATTTGAAAACCGGGCGACAACCAATTTATTGTCATCAGCGATTGACATGCAGGCTGTCAATTCTCGAACGGCAACAAGGCGAGGGAAGTAACTGTTGCTGTCACGCTCGAAAAATCTCCGGCCAACAATTTTTGAGGATGAGATAAAGCTTGCTGCAGAATGAGTGGTCTTTTTAGTACATTGTTGGCAATCTCGTGCGGAAATTTGTATATGACTGAGGTAAAACGAACCGGGAGCTCCTTTCTAATAAATCTTCCATCTAGAGATCATCATTCTTTGAATCAACCTGCATCAAAATGAATGAGATTAAAGTAGATGCTCGCCACTGCTTTACGAATGGCAAGGCCTTTGATATGCTTGTTTGGCAGATATTCCTTCTGGACTTTCTTTATAAATAGTGGTGGCTTCTTGTTACAGGTTCAAGCTATTAATGCACAGCGGCTGCTAATGCTGCACCGTCGCCATTCCCGATCGTTTGCTGATGAAGAAGCGTCAAAGACGGAAGTGTCATGATCATAAGTAGAATTAGGCCGATGTAGTTAAATTCCTATCTAATAATGAAATCTCTATAAAAGGATGTGGTTAATATCTCTATCCCTTCTATTGATAAGTCATTATTATGACATGCATGAACCCTCACCCAGTGAAGACTGTAAAATTTTCTTTACATTGGAGAATTTTGTTGAAACTAAATAGGCCAGCGCAAAATTAATTGAGTCGGGAGATGCTGAGCCACTACATAACGAATTTTTCAGGCCTGAAAAAGACCGGCCACAACTGTGACTCAGCCAGCTTTCGGCTATTTCTATCGAAGAATCTTTTGAAAAACATATCTGTGAACTAACGGCGTCAGGCACAAATGAGGCTATTTGTGCGAATGTGTTGCTTTTTGGAATAAACTTTCTTTCAATACTGTGAAGTTTACTGTCTTTGGAATATATTCAGCCAGTCGACCCATTAAATGTTGACGCTACCAAACATTTTGTGTATTGGAGGTAAATAATAGCAACATTAGTCTTCGGCTGACTGACAGCAGTAGAGAAGCTGTGTGAACATTTAATTTCATGTTAAATCATTTTATTTATAGAAAAATTCTAGGAATATGTGAATATTTGTTTATATTAGGTCAGATATGTTTTTTGGAGTAGGTCACTATGAGCACAGCAGATCCACTAGATTATGGAGCAATACTTTTTATTAATTCAACAAAGTGTTTTGTTCAGTTGCTTTATTACCAGAAACTGGAATTTCAAAACTTAGGACTGTGCAGATACTAAAACAAGTGCACCTATATCCATTTAGCTCTGGCGCTTTACAGTTCTTGATGTATTTTCATTGAATCCAATTCAAGCCGTTGACTTTGATATTCGTGTTGGAAATAGATGTGGCTCGCTCTTATATCGACTACGATTAATAATCAAATTATTTAGTCATTCTCAGCAGGAGCTTTCAGTAAGTCTTACTTTGGTGTCAGTTAAATCAACAAACTGTCATCTGAAATAGATCTCTAATCAGCTATGGCTGACATTTGTTACAACCACCTAGTGCTAATAAGGTGATAGCCTACTACCCAGCAAACTTTGATTGCGCATTCGTAACTTTCTCGGAGCATTACTCAGAGGTGATAAAATCACTTAAATTCTATGATAAATAATTCAATAAATAATTGATAAATCCTGAATCAAGAGATCATTCGAACAAATCAGAAATGCATAAGCGGAGATAAACTCAAGTTATATCACAATCTGAGATTTAATATTATTTTGCGACCTTTGTTAAATGAATATTCATCGGTTTATGGGCTTCGGTATCTCCGCAGAGCCTTCAGCAGTACACGAATAAAGATAAAATAACTGTTTATTCCCATGTAGACATAGGCAAATGTTAAACTAACATCAATAATTTCAACAAAAACAAAATTCAGTTAAACTACCAGTCGCTAATATTTACTGCATTTATTCAAATTCAGCTTGATGATCTAAACTGCACCCAAGAAGCCTAATTTTGTGACAAAATAAAAATGAATGTGTAAAAGTTTATGGTTTTATCGTATTTTAAGGTAAAATCACAATCATGAGAAGTGAATGTCAATTAATTTTACTGTATCAAACTTTAAAGCTGTAGATGAACCAGCAACTACTATGGCTGGATAGTATCGTATTTAATTTCCGCCTCGCCAACCACTCCGGCATTCAATTAAGCGGCGCGCCAATTTCAATAAATTGGCGATACGGGAAAAGAAAACAGCGGGTGAATGAATACGGCAATAATACTTTTCGCGGATAATCGCGGCAAAGGATGCTGATAATGACTATTTGCAAGCCATATCTAATTATTTATTCAAAGTATGGAGATATTTGCGAGGAAAAGAGGCGTGATGTTTAATATATTTGAACGGGTGGCATAAGATATATCAATGTACTGTTGATTAGAAAATAAAGCCAAATAACAATTTGATCGGGGAAGCTGAAATTCTCTCAAACTGAGCTCAGTGGCTTTTTAGCCCCATGTCTACTGTGCCCATCGTGACATGAGGCTAATGAAGTGCGTAACTCAGATATGTTCCGATCCCGAGTCTAACGCAAAATCTCAGTGTTAATGCAGGCGCAAATTTGTTGCTCGACCCACTGAGAAGAATGAAAGGCGAGGTCCATCTTGCGGAACATGAACCTGTGATGTACAATTAGCTTGCTAATTCTCATTCTAGAATATTAAAATGGCATTCTGCCTTGGCAGTATGGTGAACATTACTGTGAATCCCGGTTACAGTCGAGACTGTTCAACCGCTTAAGCTACTGCCGCAATGCGTTATTTAATACCATTTGAGGTAAAAACAGCTCTCTATGCGACACGAGAAAAAACAATTTCTACAAATTCATCAAGTGATGAAATTTCAAGAGTAATGTAAACATCATTTGTACTTCGTTCAGTTACGTATTGCTCATGTGACAAATCATAACTAGAGGATTTTCAATCACATTTGAAACAGAAACAGCATTAGGATAGAAAAGCATAAGCGCGGGCACCTAAAGAAGGGGATTCACTTTCATTCAATAAAACATCGCTCTTTGCGTGGCCCTGAATTTTTATTTCAGAATATCTGCTGGGATGTATAATAAGTCTTCGGTCAGGTCGGGGATATTGCCGTTCGAACACTTAAGCTGGAAGAGTGTTGATTAAGAGAAATATTTATGGTTTAACTTCTACCATTACGCTGTTCTGGCCAAAACATGAACTTGCCCAATGTTATGATTTCTTCGAAGGTTTTACACCTCTAATTAGTGAGGAATTTAAAACTGGGATCTGGCAACCTGAATCAATCAATGCTTTTGGGCTGATTTTCTACAAAAATGCTTACGTATTGAAGATTTGCAAATTCATCGCTATTTTGTTTTTTCGCTCTCGATTTTTTAAAGAAATATTCACGTTTATTCTATTATGGATGTGGTCGTTAGATTCTTTAGGTTTAAAACGCTTCACAGTCTCTTGCGCAATGAGATGAATCACCGCATATAAAAGCAATTTTTATTTTTCTCTTTCAAGATATTGGGGATAGTTCTCTTTAATCTTTGGTTTAAAGTTTTGTGATCTATTTTTAAAGGGGTCTTCGGTATATCCATAAGTAATAGGAATTTCTTTATGTGATCCGCTTCTAGATGAAATATAAATATCACACTCTTTAGCTAAATCAATAGGCCTGAACCAATCTTCTGCTTCTCGAATGCCAATATGGGTTGCGGTTTCCTTATTTAAAGGATTTCGAACTGTTTTCTCTTCGACTTTAGCTGCAGGATTTAAACTTAATGCTTTATTTTTTAGCCCTTTGAGTTCGACTTCTTTTTCTAATTTTGCTAACTGAAGTTTCGCGAGCTCAATTTTTCTGTTTTTCTAAAAGTTACCTCTCTTTCGTTTCGCGATACTCTCTCATCTATACGGTTTTGAATTAAAGTTTTAACGAAATCTGAATCACTTTCAAATGTACTACTCTTCTCAATTTTAGTCTTTAGTTTAACTATAGTGTCCGTACTCTCCACAGTTCCATCTAGATCCTCAACAACTCTTATGAAGATCCTCTTTAAGAGCGTTTTTATACATTTTAGAAAAATATGGAAAAATCCTACCTTTTTTTTCTGGTTCCCTTGTTGCTCGCACGTACGATGTATCCAATGAAGAAAAATTTCGATTTCACAGATCTCACCTCTTCGCAGGTAATATAGTTGAAATTGTTCGGGAGATTGACACCTCTTCGCAGGTGTTTGTGGTATTTCCAACCTCTACACAGGCGGAAGTTTCGACGATGGGTTCAACCTCTACACAGGCGGAACGAAGTTTCGAAAAATGGCGGCGCGTCTCCTCCACGGACGGCTTTTATTCACGTTCAAACTTTGATCAAAATCGAAAATTTTTTTTTTTTTCAATCCCGGCCTCTACACAGGCGGGTATTCATGCTGAGTTCAAACCTCTACACAGGTTGAACGAAGTTTCCAAATGGCGGGGCGTCTCCTTCACGGACGCTTTTGTTCATTTGTCAGACTTGGTTCAAAATCGAAATTTTATCGATCCCGGCCGAGCCCCCATAATTTGTGGGAGACAACAAGGGATCCAAGACTTTTGTCTTCTATTTTTTATTTAACATTAAACAAAAATTAATTAAAGGTAGTTTTTAACAGATAAGTTTGACGATGATATGCAGAAGGTAACGCCTGCTCGCGCACCTCTCGCGTTCTCCTTCCTCCTTTTTCTCTTTTTCCAATTCTAATGTCAAGAGTTTTAGTTTGGATTTGCTGCGCCTGCGCGCGAGACTGCCTTGCTTTTGGCTGCATGCCATAACGGCTATCCTGACTGTACGCTGTCCGCAGCGGTACGTATTCCTTTTTTTCCTTTCCATGAATACCAGAGGAGAATCTGAAACATACAAAAAGACGGAACAGACAAGGACTATACGACAAATACACAAAGATTTAACATATCATAATTCTGCTGAACTAGACAGTTTCTCCATCATGTGAAGGCATCTCTTCGACATCCGGAAGGTTCCACAGGAAAACATTGTGTTTCACAGGCATAAGAACGTCTTTTTTAACAAGTTGATCTTTGGTTGAACGCATCGATATTTTCCTCTGTAGAGTTCTGGACGTTTGTTCAAAACGATTTCTCTTTTTCCTTCGTTTCCACTGCCAGGGCTGGAAGATCCTTTGGAGCAACACAAACCGACGATATTTACTATTCATAGGTGAAGGGGTAGGAGATCGGGAGATAAATTCCACGGAACTCGTTTTCATGGCACCATTAGCTTTCTTACACAATACTATATCAGAACATTTTTCTCTTATAATACTCAATTTTAACTTAGTACTCTTAATTTTTATTACATTTATAATCCTTAATTAGAGAACTCAAATCATTTCTAGTATTAAAGTTTTTAACATGTGACAAATCATAACTAGAGTTTTCAATCACATTTGAAACAGAAACAACATTAGGATAAGCATAAGCATGAGCACCTAAAGAGGATTCACTTTCATTCAATAAAACATCGCTCTTTGCGTGGCCTAGTTTTTATTTCAGAATATACACTGGGATGTATAATAAATCCTTCGGTCAAGGTCGGTGATATTGCCGTTCGAACACTTAAGCTGGAAGAGTGTTGATTAAGAGAAATATTTATGGGTTTAACTTCTACCATTCGCTGTTCGCCAAAACATGAACTTAATGTTATGATTTCTTCGGAAGGTGTTTGCACTCTAATTAGTGAGGAATTTAAAACTGGGATCTGGCAACCTGAATCAAGCAAGGCTGTTACGGGCTGATTTTCTACAAAAATGCTTACGTATTGAAGATTTGCAAATTCATCGCTATTTTGTTTTTCGCTCTCGATTTTCAAAGTATTCACGTTTATTCTATTATGGATGTGGTCGTTAGATTCTTTAGGTTTAAAACGCTTCTCACAGTCTCTTGCGCAATGAGATGAATCACCGCATATAAAGCAATTTTATTTTCTCTTTCAAGATATTGGGGATAGTTCTCTTTAATCTTTGGTTTAAAGTTTTGTGATCTATTTTTAAAGGGGTCTTCGGTATATCCATAAGTAATAGGAATTTCTTTATGTGATCCGCTTCTAGATGAAATATAAATATCACACTCTTTAGCTAAATCAATAGGCCTGAACCAATCTTCTGCTTCTCGAATGCCAATATGGGTTGCGGTTTCCTTATTTAAAGTTTCGAACTGTTTCTCTTCGACTTTAGCTGCAGGATTTAAACTTAATGCTTTATTTTTAGCCCTTTGAAGTTCGACTTCTTTTTCTAATTTTGCTAACTGAAGTTTCGCGAGCTCAATTTTCTGTTTTTCTAAAGTTACCTCTCTTTCGTTTCGCGATACTCTCTCATCTATACAGTTTTGAATTAAAGTTTTAACGAAATCTGAATCACTTTCAAATGTACTACTCTTCTCAATTTTAGTCTTTAGTTTAACTATAGTGTCCGTACTCTCCACAGTTCCATCTAGATCCTCAACAACTCTTATGAGATCCTCTTTAAGAGCAGTGTTTTTATACATTTTAGAAAAATATGGAAAGATCCTACCTTTTTTCTAGCTCCCCTTGTTGCTCGCACGTACGATGTATCCAATGAAGAAAAAATTTCGATTTCACAGATCTCACCTCTTCGCAGGTAATATAGTTGAAATTGTTCTGAAGTGACACCTCTTCGCAGGTGTTTGTGGTATTTCCAACCTCTACACAGGCGGAATTTTCGACGATGGGTTTCCAACCTCTACACAGGCGGAACGAAGTTTCCGAAAATGGCGGCGCGTCTCCTCCACGGACGGCTTTTTATTCACGTTCCAAACTTTGATCAAAATCGAAAATTTTTTTCAATCCCGGCCTCTACACAGGCGGAGTATTCATGCTGAGTTCAAACCTCTACTACACAGGTTGAACGAAGTTTCCAAAAATGGCGGGGCGTCCTTCACGGACGCTTTTGTTCATTGTCCAGACTTTGTCTAAAATCGAAATTTTATCGATCGGCCGAGCCCCCATAATTTGTGGGAGACAACAAGGGATCCAAGACTTTGTCTTCTATTTTATTTAACATTAAACAAAAATTAATTAAAAGGTAGTTTTAACAGATAAGTTTGACAAATGATATGCGGTAGAAGGTAACGCCTGCTCGCGCACCTCTCGCGTTCTCCTCGCTTTCTCTTTTTCCAATTCTAATGTCCAAGAGTTTTAGTTTGGATTTGCTGCGCCTGCGCGCGAAGACGGCCTTGCTTTTGGCTGCATGCCATAACGGCTATCCTGACTGTACGCTGTCCGCAGCGGTACGTATTCCTTTTTCCTTTCCATGAATACCAGAGGAGAATCTGAAACAGCAAAAAAAGACGGAACAGACAAGGACTATACGACAAATACACAAAGATTTAACATATCATAATTCTGCTGAACTAGACAGTTTCTCCATCATGTGAAGGCATCTCTTCGACATCCGGAAGGTTCCACAGGAAAACATTGTGTTTCACAGGCATAAGAACGTCTTTAACAAGTTGATCTTTGGTTGAACGCATCGATATTTTCCTCTGTAGAGTTCTGACGTTTGTTCAAAACGATTTCTCTTTTCCCTTCGTTTCCTGCCAGGGCTGAAGATCCTTTGGAGCAACACAAACCGACGATATTTACTATTCATAGGTGAAGGGGTAGGAGATCGGGAGATAAATTCCACGGAACTCGTTTCATGGCACCATTAGCTTTCTTACACAAT
>BMAU01015478.1:0-48843 GCA_019973935.1 Trichonephila clavipes
TACATAATTTGCTGCTACTCAGTGTAATCCAAATCGGGCATCTTCCTGTGACGAATTAGTTCAAAATCGCTTTCGTCACTTGAAGATACAATTTCAGTTGATTTATTTTTTTGGCACCATAAAGTAAGTGATAAATTTTTGTGACGAAGATCAGTTGGTCAGTAACTTGTGAACGTCACGATAACCAGATATGCATAATCAAAGCTCTTTTTGGAATTTCAAGCTATTTTTGGAATTGGTATCTATTTTAAGAAAATGCCTTTCCGCTTTGCTGGAAAGCTGGGGATCCCTGCATATGTTTTAACCACTCTCAAGGAATCCGGTTCTTCTTGTCTGTCTTCATAAGCTATCAAATTATTGATGATGTCACTGTCATTGAAAGTTTCGTCTTCGATCAAGTGCCTATTGCGTTGAGAGAAAGTAATTAAACGTGCATTGTCGAGAGTCTGTCTTATAACCAATGGACAGAGCGTTTTGATGTGTGTACACAGTAAAACGTCGTTTATCCGAATCAATTGGGACCGGACAACGTTCGGATAACCGAATGCGATCCATGCAGTTTATGAATATTGAGTACTATACGAATATTGAAAATCATCACATGCGGGAAACGTGCTTGGAGAAAAAGCAAAATGTCGCAGTTTTACCTTTTTTGTGGAAAATAATTACTTATTTTTCGCTGTACTATTGTACACCTTCATTTTTTAGCTGAAAGGTCTCTGATTCTCTTGAGCAGCAGTAGTTGAGTAGGACAGCACTCTTATTGTTGTTCATACCACTCCATAGCTGTCTCTAACGCAGAAAATGCCTCGGGATTTGATTAGCCCTTGCTACTTTCGTTGTTGTCTTCATCTTCATCCGTTTCATCGTCTACAGGGTCGGATTCTTCTTGCACGGAATTCGGATTCTTCTTAGCATTTGAAATCCACAGTCTTCTGCATCGCATGCCATCCAGGTTTCTCCATTTTCTTCACCGCATTCTTGAAATCCTGGGATCGATTGGACAAAGTCGGTTATCTCCTCTCTGTGGTCGTCATTGAAGTTCACAACTCAACAAAAGAGCACGTATACACCCCTCATTTGGAAGCAAACTGGCCTAATATTCCGTGCATATGTTTACCAAATCACACACAACTGAATTTCCCCAAATATCCCTGACATTGGGTTGACCTCAGGTGAAACAACTGTTGAGCATTGCGCTGTTCGAAAACGTATTCATGTGCAGTACACGTAAAACAAAAAAAAACAAAAAACTGGTCCGGATATTTGACGCTTTGGATAATAAACGTTCGGATAAACAACGCTTTACTGTATGTACATTGATAGAAAACATAGTGATGACAAAGCCGTTGAAATTCATATACTACATAAAAAGAAAGATCGCACAAAAAATCGTACAAAATTAAAATCGCTGAAAAAAGGACCGCACAAAAACAGGTACTACTGTACTTTTATTCCTATGGAATTCTCAGTATATCCTTGTTCAATTGGGTATCTCGATGCATTCGGAATCAATCTTTGAATAATATGTGTACGATTAACCTTTAGAGGACGGCTGGTCGATCTGGACACCAAAAGGGATAGTCTTTAAAAAGATGGCGCTGGTTGGTGTAGCGATCAGAGATTTCTTTCCCCTCTAAACCACTTTCGAGTTAGCATGGGGACTATTACAATTCCCAAACAGCAATGACTTGACTGTTCTCTTTTGTATTCAGAGGGAAGGAGGGTAGAGTTTCCTATCTCACCTTTATCTAGAAGTCCCTCATTTTTTACCTCGTATGTGCGATTCTTTATAAGTTAATTTATTCTTTACTTATATATTTTTGTCAGAGTGGATTCTACCCTCTTCTTTACTCGGTTTTCTCATTTTTTTTCATTTTTAACTGACTAAACGAAAAGAGGGCTGCTTACAAAAGAAATTAGGAAGCATTTAATTGATTTTGAAGTTGAAATTTTCGGCGACTCTAACTGTAAGTTAGAAAATAAGGAACATGACTTAAAGACCTATCTTTGAATTTTTTAGAGCATAGTTGTTGCAGATGAGGTTGTCTCGAAAGAGGAAAATGAATAAATCTAGAAAACCCACAGCTAACCCATCAGGCGAAAGCGTTACGTTTTACTGGAAATAATGTGATAAAATACCAACTGAACAGTGCGTCACGAAAAGTGACAGATTTTGTTACAAAATTAAGCAGAAAGCATTAACTTTTTAAAACGTTTACGCAACAACAACAACAAAAACAAGAAAAGAAAAAAAAAAGATTTAAACTATTAAAAATGTGTTTCGAGAAATGACATCCAACTTATTCTTGCTTGGCGGCGAATTCTTTACATCCCATTAAATAATTATTAAATCTGCTGTTCGTATTTTCGTTTTTGAAACATCTGTAAAAAAGGCCTTTTAATCGTATATAAATAACAAAAAAATTGGACAAAAAATTCGTCAATTTATCATAGATATACATTATATGTTTTAGTATTTCAGATTCATTTATAAAATGTAAGATATACATTAAAATTTTTTTTATTATAACAATATATAAAAGTTGAAGCTTCGAAACTGATACCAAAAGTGAAGTTACAAATCTCGAACTCTTTCTTTAAAATTTAATTGAAATGAACGTGTAAAACACTCACATTTTCTTTATACACGTTCATTTCAATTCAAAAACGTAAGAAAAATGTCGCAATTTTTACAATGCTTTAAAAAAAAGAGAAATCCTTACTTTTGTTACATATTTTTACCTATACGCTGTTGCATTTCCCCCATTGTTTTCAAACTGAGTTTTTTTTACAATTATTGCTAGTAAAGTAATTACGAAATGTAAATACACTACGAGAAATTTTGCAAAATGCTTTAAACATATTTGAAACGTATCTTATGGAATAATTAAAGTATCAAAATGAATAAGAAAAAAATGTTTTTATATATTTCCTTTTTTTTCTATAATTATTAGTGAGTCTCACTTATTACGTAAGATAATACATCCCCTTTCCAAAATAATATTGATAAAATAAATAATATTCTACCATTCAGAAGTGTTATTTTGTCTAGCAAAAGGCGAGAACTCTAAAAAATACATTGACAGCGCAGACGTTTTTTCCCTCCTCATTGGAGTATAATCTACGTTTTGTTGATACACTTGAATGACTAATTAAGAGTAATCTCTGCTTATATGTCGATAATCCGACTGAAATGTAAAAATACAGCATTTTAAAATCGCGCCAGATTCGAAAGTATAATGCTAATAATTCTGTGAGGTGAGTACTTTTTAATTTATTCTTGTTCATTGATTAGGTTTGAATATTGCTTGGTTTAAAAGTATTATTTTTTATATTAGTTATCTTAAAATAAAATTTTTAAAATAAGAAAAGATGAGTCTAAATGATAATGTCAGAAATATATGCTACCATTGCAGTTTTGGCGTCATTATGATGTATATGAATATCCTTTACATTATTTTTTTTTTTTTATGAATTGATTCGGTGTTTGTTTATAAGTTAACTCATTTGAAGAATGAAAAAACTAGGATTAATAAGAATTTTTAAATATTATACACCATAATTTTAGTGATTTTTAAATTTTGTTTGATTTAAAAAATTAGAAGATTCCGTAACTGAATGCTGAGTGTTCTAACAAACAAGAAACATTTGCAGTAAAATTCCATTTCTAAGAATACATCACATTTATTTGTATATTGGAATTCTTATAGAAAATTAAAGTTTGTTTTATGCCGTAACCTGATGGATATTTGTTGTATTTTTTAAAAAATTTTGCCATCGGAAAGCTGTTGATAATTGGAAATGTGAGTATCAATTTGATATTAGTAATGCTAACATTACTGATATCAAATTGACGCGCCACGTTGTTGTTGACTTTTGCCAACTTGGGCGATAATATTTTGATATGGTTACCTTGATTTTTAACTTTGGTTCAGTGGTTGCCATACTTGTTGCTTTTATTAAAATTTATTATTTTTTCTTATATTTTATAATAATTATTATTATTACTATTATTTTTGTAAATTTCTTTTTACTTCTGATTTTATTTTTTCAATTATTTGTTATTTATTGTCTTGTGTATTATTTATAATTATTATCATAGTATGTTACAATTAATATTTTATTGGTTTATATTTCTGGCGATATCGATATTTATTTCAAACGATTTTATTTCAGTTTTTTCACCAACTTGAACAGTTCCATACTTCGAGTTGTTTGGATAGCAACTGTCATCTTTTGTCGTTTTTTCGAACATGAATATTTCAAAGATTAATTGTGAGTACACAAATTTTTTAAAAAATAACATTAAGTAAACCATTTTAAATTTTTGCGTACGAAAAGGATTGTCGAATACGCGCTTTCTATCAACTTCGTTTTCTAAGAATTCAAATTTTTATAAAAATTCTTATTCTTGATTAAGGTTTTGCTTATTTCGGTTAAAATTGTTAAAGATGGGATAAAAGAAATTTGTCGAACGTATGCTTCATTGCGGATCCTAAGGTACAAATTTGTGCTGCCACTATCATAAATATATGAGAAATAATTATTTTTCCTAGAAGCAAATTGTGATTTTCCACTTTATTTTTCGCCAATTATTTTTTTAATTAATGCATTTTTAAACATTCCTTGTTCGATGATATTCATTAATGGAAATCTGAATTTCGGATAAAATTGAAAATAACACGCATAATAAATGGAAAATTATTCGTGTTATATCCAATATTCGAGGACTTTGATTCATAACCTTTCATAGAATTTATCATCAATCTTTTTACATCCTGTTATCGGCTTTTCTTAATTTTTCAAAAGTTATTGTTTTTTCTTTTTTATTTTTCCCACATTTAATTTTCAATATTTTTTCTGTTTGTTTTCCCGGCATTTCTTAATAACTTGTGCTCTATTTCTTGAAATCCTGGTACTCATATTTTTTCAATTGGTTTTCCAAAAAGAAAAAAAAGGAATTACGTTTTTATTTATTTGATCCTTTTTGCTTCTTTTAAAATTAGTGCAATTTCTCTCATTTTTTAAAATGCTCGAATTTTTTAATACCTTTTCAATTGTAGTACTTTTAGAGTCTAAAATTTCAAAGTTTTATTTTAACGTTATACATTTTTATTGTATATTATTTTTTTTACTTCATTTTATATGTGTTAACATGTCTTAATCCATCTTCCGTGTAGTAAAATAATGTACATGAGATTGAAAAGAAAAAGTTTCATTTATCAGTTGCACCAATTCAGTTATAAAGGGAAAAAATTAAATACTTTGATTTTTTTTATGTTTCTGTCTTTGGAGAGCATGAAAATATTTGCCTGTACTGTTATGTATGCATACAATTTTCGTTAGTTTAACTCTTAAGTATTTTTCAGCTTTTCATAATCACCATATCTATATCTATCAAGGTGGCAAATTAATTTTTCTTAATTCTCATCTCAGCTTAGTAAAATATGGCTGCATGGTTAATAATTCCAAAGAATATTAACTGATATATTTATATATATTATTTAATTTATATAAATTACAAAAAAGGGATTTGTTTCAATTTATAATCTCTTGTGTATGTTTTAGGTATACCAAGAAAAACTATTTAAAAACCATACGTGTATTCTATAATTCATCTGCAAAACATTTCTCTTCTTTCTGTAACCATACCACGCCTGAGGTCATGTATCTGCCCGTCTGGCTGTCTTCAGTGCGAAAAGGACTCAAACCAAGGCCATCTTGCTTGTTCAAACCCGCGACTAGACATCGACAGCTTCGAGTTAGTGACCATGACTACTTGGCTACTGCGGTTTCATCCCTTCTTCAATTCGACTTGGAAGACATCCTCCCTTGTAAGTTCCTCATGATATATACTTATAATATGAATGATCTGAAACATAAGATGCTGTTTATGTGTGTGTATATGAGATATTATGATAAAGATGTTTTATGTAAATTTATTGCAGCATGTGTAAATTTTTAATACTTAATACAGAGTCTTAGGGAAATCATTCTTGAAAATGATTTTAAATCCGATTTCAATTTACAAGGAGAGGGCACGACTAAGGAAATTCATTTGGGATCGAGACTTGGTGTAATAGTAGTACTCCTTCAGGGTGTTCACCACTCAATGTAATTCCGCAGAATGGACAGTCATTTCGGAGAAAAAGGTCTTCGAAATTCATGCTTAGCTTTTATACAATTAAATTTTAATTTTCCGCAACGAGTTCGTAGCTTGATTGGTAAATCGTCTGCTTACTTTGCGCGAGATCAGGGTTCCATTCTACGGGATCAACTTTTTTTCTTCAATTCATTTAATTATTTTTTTAAATTAAATAAATTTATTTATGAAAGGCTAATTAAATATTAAATGACATTTTATGTAATTATTTTGTATTTTATAAAGAAAAAAATTACAATAATTATGCAAATAATTATATTAAATTTTATAAATATATTTTAAACTAATAAATAATACTTATTATAAAATATATAATACATATTAAATGATATTTTACATAAAAATTAGTTACAAATAGTTTTATAATGTGAAATACAATATACTGTAAATAAAATATTGTATATAATATAAAATAATTTATAAAATATATTATTATTATTAAATTAATTATTTTATGATTAATATAATAAAAAATATGTCTTTTTTATACATTATTAATTTAATTATTTCATAATTTTATAAAATATTTAGTAAGTCCTTTTCAAATAAATTTATTTAATTTCAAAAAGTTTATTTAAATAATTCTTATAATTTTTTTAAATAGTTTAAATAATAAATTAATAATTTTAATAATAATTGTAATAATAACTTAATAATAAATTTAATAAATTAATAATAATTTCCATAAATTAATAATAATTTTAATAATAAATTAATAATATTTCATATTAATACTAATATTTAATAATATTAAATTAATTATAATAAATAGTAATTAAATATAATAAAAATAATTAGTCTACTAATTTTAATGATTAATAATTTTTATTAATAATTATTTTAAATACTTTTATTTAATAATTAATTTAAATATTTTAAATTAATAATAATTTTAAATATTTTTAATTATTAATAATTTTAAATATTTTTAATTAATAATACTTTTACTAATAAATAATTTAAGTTATATATTTTTAATTTTTTTTACTTTACAAAATACAAAATAATTACTTAAAATATTTAATATTTAATAAACCCTTCATAAATAAATTTATTTAATTTAAAAAAATAATTAAACGAATTGAAGAAACAGAACTGATGGAGTGGAGTCGAACTCTGACCTTGCGCATAGTAAGCAGACGATTTATCAATCAAGCTACGAACTCGTTGCGGAAAAATAAAACTTAATTGTATAAAAGTTAAGCATGAATTTCGAAGGCTAATTTCTCCGAATCGACTAGCCATTCGGCGGAATTACATTGAGGGTTGAACACCCTAAAGGAGTACTATTATTACACCAAGTCTCAATCCCAAATGAGTTTCCTTAGTCGTGCCCTCCCCTTGTTAGATAAATTTGCTGCATTTGTGTCAAAAGAATGTTAATTTAAATGAAATTCTTTAAATGAGTTTTAAATGTTTTTTAAGTACAGCACAAGCGGTAGATCTTAAATTGATTATGTAATGTATGCAACGATCAAAACTATATTAAGAAGATAATTTAAATTACAGTTGGACCTCGATTTACCGAACCCCTGTTTAACGAATCACGTGATTTAACGAATCTTTCTTTTCCCACGACTAAAAGGAAAGCAAAATCCCTATTTAACGAATAATAAACATCGTATTGACGAATGTTTTCAACAGCCGAAAATAATCTTTTTTATTAATTTATATCAGAAGAAATTGGTCCCCCCCCCCCCAAAAAAATAACATTATTTTTGTTAACAGAAAAAGACTTTTCTTGTAAACAGCAAATTTCACAACTGGAAAGTGTGCAGACCATTATTAGATTTTACATTTGCAAATGAGTCAAGAGTGTAATCTATCTTGTCAATTTTTAACAGGGTAGCTAATTTCTTTCTTATATCAGTTCACTTCACACACACACACGAAGCAGGAAATATTTAGCATTTTAACGACTATGTTACGTTTGATATCGGACTGCCTATCTCGGTAACTGAAGTCGAGGAAAATGTTGGTTTTTCGGAGCCGAGGAACAGCGATTCTGATGCAGAAGTTTATAGTAAAACTCCTATTAAAATTGTGTTATATTTTCTGATACTTTACATTGTTAGGAAAGTGAGAACGTACCTTTTGCAGCAGGATGTAAATATTACAGTATTTTCTTTCTTTTTTTTTTTTGTTCTTTTTTTGCATAAAGTCGAAAAAGAACTCTTTCGAGTTAGGAATAAAGAAGATTGCCGCAGATCTTATAGTCAGTATTTTAAAATATCCAATTAACAGGTGCATAATAAATCTCTAACACTATTTTTAGCTTAATAAAAATTATGTTATTTGAAACTATGAATATTTTTGTGTAGTTGTTTATAATAAAGTTTTAAGAAAATAAGGGCAAATAATTTGTATTTTTTTATACCAAGATAAAACGAATAACCTCGAATTAACAAACAAAATATTCGGTCCCGATGCATTCATTAAATTGGGTATAACTGTATTAGCTGGATTATTTAGATATCAAAAACTAAATAGCATTATATCGCTTCCCTGAATTGCAGTAATATTTTAAACCATTTGATTATTTGTATTTTATTGTTTCAATTGATTGATGATTGATTCTGTCTATTAAGAGAACCAGGAAATGCTCCAATGAGTAAAATGCCAAAAATAAAACTCTTTTGCTTATATATGGGACATATTTCTTTTAACATTTCCAATAAAACTTAGAATTTTGGTGATCTTAATAGATATTTTAATCCTTCTGTAGAAATACAGAAATAATTTTTTAGTTAAAAAATTTTTTTTTCTGTTTAATTTAAGTATCCTTTAAAAGAGTATCTCTTAAATATGTAAAATACTTTTGGCATATATACGTATAAAACAATACACAAAATATTGTAAAACTATTTTTTTAGTAAAATATTAAGATAATTTCTTTAAAAAATTATAAAACTTTTTGTAATTTTGAAATTTTTTATTTTTTTTCCTTTTTCATACACAAAACTATTTTTTTAAAAGACTATGTACTACTTTGATTAAAAAAATGGTTCACTATAAGCACAGGCAAAAAAAGTAAAAAGAATATGGAACTATATAGTGCCATAGTGTTTTTAAAAGTGTACCTAAAAAAATAATTATGCTTTGAAGAAAAAATGAAAAAAACTAAACATTTGTAACCATTTGTTTATATTTTTGTCAATTACATTTTTTCACATTTTAAGGTTATTTTATCAACGAACGCATAAGTGTTATATATACATTTTTAGATTCAGAAAAATATGCACAGTTTTTAATACTAAAACTGAAAAATCGATTTTTTGAATGTGTTGATTATTTTATTGTATTATTGTGATTCCTGAGATATTAAACAAATAAATAAACAAACAAAATTTAATTTGACCCTACTGAAGCGTTGCTGTTGTTCCACCAAAGATTTTACTTTCACTGTAACGAGTGTCTAGTAGGTAATGTGCAGATTATCTAAGTAATTTGAGAAATGAGATACATATTCCACGCTCTTTAACAAATCTCCGTAGTTAATGTGCATATATTTCTTGGCTTACTTTCAGCTTAACTGATTTGTGCACTTTAGAAATTTTAAACCCTTCTTTTCGTCTTTCCAAAATGTGTGTTTATGCTTGACTGTAATGGAATTAGAAAATTTCCTTGTTTTGAATTCCGGTGTTGCTTTTTATCTCTAGAATGTGAACTGACACACACAAGTTGAAACGGAAATTTTGTCTAATTTTTGGAGACCGTAGCCGTGTTTAAAATACATAGCTTTTTATTTTTTATTAACAGAACAGTTTTACTCGGAATTCAACAGATTTTGTAAAACTACGTAGATATTTTTGGATAATTGAATTGGCTTTTGGGGTTTATATTTTTCACTGACAATTTCTTATTTTTTTTTAAAAAAAATATATCCATTAAATATATTTAAAGATTTTTTTCACAAAATTTTAAACTGATGAGAAATAGCTAAAAAAACTATTTAAATCTGCTTAATTTTTTAAAAAAATATTTCTTATGTTTTTTGAATATGCGTGATAAATCGGAACTATAAATTAAAATATGTAAGCTGTAAGGAATACTTGTCGCTGTCTGTTGCTGGGCGTATGGCTCACGCAACGAGCCTCCATCCCATATTATAGGAGTTAATGGCGCCTGAGAGAGTTAAAGTCATTGATGAGGAGTTTGTTGTTACGTGGAGGGGGGCGTGGCTGTGTGGAAGCTGGAGTTGGAAAAAGTTCATCCTGAAGTGGCTGAGAAGCTGCCTTGTGATTTGTCGAGGGGGGGTAAGTGAACTGGCACTAGATTGGCTGCCCTGTAGTTAATGAGAGAATTACTGTATGGGAAAGTTGCCTGTGTGGGTGAATGGTATTTTAAGAATTATAATAAAAATATATAAAAATTAGGAATTTAAGAATAAAAAATTTAGCTGATCATTTGCCATTAGGCAAATGAGATTAATTAATATTAGGGCGGATTACAGGAGTCAAGGAGAATTCTCCTTGGCCTTTTGGTATTGTCACAAGGAATATAATTTTCAAGATTTAGAATGTGGTAATTATTAGTGAGAGGTAATGAATCAAAAAATTTTGTATAGCAATTCTTTTTAATGAAGTTTTTAAAAGTCGGGAGTTTAAGCGCTTTATAGATATCAGAATTTTTCATGTACATATTCGCATGAAGAATCATGTAAATGGTTTTATTTTGAAAAATTTCTAAAATTTTTAAATTACTGTTAACAGCATATCCCCACACAGGACAACCGTAACTCAAGATGGGCCGCAAGATGGCTGTCTAGAGAAGTACCTTATTTTCCATTGTCATTGTAGAATTCCGGCAAATTAGGGGATAGATTAATCTTAGAGCTTTCCGGAATTTATTTCGCGCATGTAAAATGTGTTGTTTCCATTTGAGTTTATTGTCTAGTAAGAGTCCTAGGTAAATTACGTTTTGAGACCATTGGAGTGGTGTGGAATATAGTGTTGGAGGTGTTGCAGTTTTTCTCTTCCTTGTGAAAAGTACTGCAACAGTTTTTTCAATGTTAAGTTTTATTTTTCATGTGTTGAAATATGTTTCAAGTAGCATTAAGTGATTATTCAGTGATTTGGTGATGTATTTGTGATTTTTGTGTGTCGCAGCAATGGCAGTATCATCCGCATAAATATTGAGACTAGTCTGTGGATGCGTGGGTATATCATTTATGTATATGTTAAAAATAATTGGCCCAAGTTAACTTCCTTGGGAGGCCCCGATGTTGACGTTATAGACATTTGAAAAGGTGTCCTTAACACGAACTTGATAGGATCTGTTAGTAAGGTAAGAGTTAATTAAATGAATTAGAGCAGGAGGGAAGTTGTTAATTATTAGTTTGTAAATTAGACCACTGATCCAGACTTGATCAAACACCCTCTGAATATCCAGAAAAACAGCTCCAGCTGTAAGGAATGCTAGTATTTTAGTAATTCTTGAAATGCTTATTTTGAAAGGTCTTTTCTTTTTTGCATTGTTTTTGAGTGATGGTGGGAGAGCCTAGTGGTCTTGGTCCCGAACTCGTGGTGGGTGTGTCATGGGTTCGAGTCATGACTCCGCTGAAGATATGACTCTTGTAGAGAAAGTGATGCTGATTAACCTTGTCAAGGCTCAAAGTTATCTAGTAGGCGCGCTGGGGAAGATTGGACAGTTACTTGCCCGGTGGGGTCTTATCCGTCACTCGATCGTTATTCAAAATTACGATGTCCTCCGCCAACAACCCTCGTGTTGCTTTTGGGGGCAATCTTAAGAAACACTTACTCATTTGATTATTTTATATCTATGTTTTATTCAAGAAACAAAAAAAAAAATAATGCATTAACGCTCTAACAAGATTCTTTTATTTCATTTGAGTTGGCAGAATGGTAACGGACTCGTGGCCGGCTTGCCTTGAATTCGAGCCTAGTACCACTAAAAATCCTCCTTATAGAGGCACTGATGCACGTTAAATCTGTCGGGGCTCAAACGTCCACCCATTGGTGTGGTGTGGAAGTTAGGAGAGAGGTTAGGGGATAGCTCACGTGTTGTACTCTTCACTTGACCATGGTTCAAAATAACGAGGTCCGTCAACAATAGTCCTCTTGCAGCTTTGTAGTGCTTCGTAAATATAATTCTCTCTCTCTCCTCTGTCTCTCTCTCTATCTATTTCTGAAGTCATTTGTCAAATAAAGTCTTCTACAAAATTATCATCTTCCATTCTCTCAAAAATTTACAAAAATGTGCAGAGCTGTGCAGAGTGCTTCTGAAAATTATGCCAAGTGCCACATGTGGCACGCATGCTATGGGTTGCCAACCTCTGCATTAGACTGGTACTGCTTAAGAATGAATTTTTTAATATTTTTACTGATTCTCAATAACATTTTTCAATGGAAAACAAATTAATACAGAAATCTCAAACCGATCAAAGCTTTAATTGTAATTTTAAGGTGCATTTTTAATAGATAATTACAAAGAAAAACAATAATATAAGTTTTAGTAGATATAATAGTTTTTTAATAATTCATAAGATAGAAATCTGAAGAGCCGCATGCGGCCCTCAAGCATCGGCCTGCCAAGCCCTGTCTTAGATTCTTATTGTTGTATCAGTTTTTCACATTTTAGTCTCCTACGACACGCATGAGCTACTTTGGAATTATTCTTATATTCCAACATTACTTTCATTACATTTGCAGTTCCCCTTTAAGAAAATGTATAATTCTTCAAAAATTCTACAAATTTGAAGAGAAACTATGCTTATAGAGATAATAGTTTTTCTCATTTACGAAAAACCTCACGTCGAGTGTTTTACAATCTTAATTTACATCTCCATGAGAAAAATTCAAAATAGTTAAAATTGTATTTTTTAAAGAAATTTCAAATAACTTTTAACTTTTTTTTAAAAAAAGGAAATTTAGAGTTCTATAATTTCATCCTTTATATAACTAATGGAATAAAATCACCAGTTAGGAATTATGTTCTGATGAAATAAATATTTTCGACAGTAATAAAAATGTTTAAATATAAAAGTTTGCTAAGAACGCAAAAAAGTACTTGTAAAATAAGCAAATAGTTTTAATCGAATTCGCGCTGCAATATTGGGGAATTTAATTAAATTTTAAAGATTAAAAAAAAGTTTTCATTATGGCATGAAACAGTCTTCATAAAAACACATAAGTTGAATGTTTGAAGGAGTGCCTGCTTCCAGCAGGGAAGTTTAAACTCCTGTCGTGGAAAAATGGGGAGTGAACATTGGTTCGGCTTTACCTTAGCTCTTTGCTGCTTTAAAATAATTATAGTTAGAGATGAAATTAAAAGTTAAAATTAAGAATTTACATGATGATAGTAAAACTGCGTGGAAAATTAAGAATCAGTAGGGTGTGAAAAAATGGTGTTAAAAGTGAGTGAGGTTACTTTTAATTATTTAGTGTAATTGTTTGTGAGTTTGTGTATGTGCAGGAAAAACAACTGTGCCGAACGATGGCTAGCCCGGAGACCGAGCTAGCGCAGTCGGCTTGAAAATCTAGAATGGGAAGGGAGAAAAAACGAGAGATGCAGAAGACCCGCTTCTCGTCGAAATCAGCCCTCGGTCTGAAGAGTCGACCATTGAAAGATGGTGAGTTGAGATAATATTGAAGATTGCAGTGGAAACAATTTGGAAAGGATGAATTTAGATAAGAATATTTCGATGACGATTAAAAAGAGGATTTATATTATATTTTTCAATTCTGTGTGTGGCTATTGCTCTATTATCATGCGAGTCTATTTTTTCAAAGAATTTAATGGTTATTTCTTGAATACTTCTTTAAGAGTTTTGAGCTTTAAGACAGATCTGAGATCATCATTTCTCATGAACCAGTATGCATTTGTGATAATTCTAATTATTTTATTTTAAGCAGTTTCTAAAATTTTTATGTTAGAATAGGCTGCGTGCACCCAGATTGGACATGCATAAGTGAGAACAGGTCGGATGATCATTTTATAAATAAGTATTTTGTTTTTAATAGATAAACACATGAATTCCGGGCAATTAAGAGGTAAACTTTAGCCACGGCAATATTGAAGTTTCTGCGAATGTGTGTTATATGTTGTTTGAACGTGAGGCGTTTATCCAGGATTACACCTAGGTATTTAGTGTTGCGAGACCAAGGGACATTGATGTTGTGTTAATACAAATCAGGTGGTTGTTTTTTAATGTGTTGAGTGAAGAAGATGGCCTCTATTTTTAATACATTTAATGCTATTTTCCAGATTGAGAACCATTTTTCTAATTTCGCTTAGTGTTTCTGTAGAAAGTGTGTGATGAGAGCAAATTCGTTGCTTTGCTTGCAGATCGATGTATCATCAGCATACATGCAAATTGTGGTCTGGCTGGTCCTAGGAATATTATTTACATAGATATTAAAGAGGGCAGAGGCTAATGAACTTCCTTGTGGGACCCCACATTGTACGGGTCTATTAGTAAATTGGGTGTTATTCACTCTGACAGAGTAAGTTCTATTGCAAAGGTAAGAAGGGATTACTTTGATTAGGTGAAGAGGAGTGTTAGTTTTGATCAGTTTATAGAGTAGGCCTACGTGCCATACTCTATCAAAGGCTTTTTGGATATCAAGGAAAACAGCTCCTGTTGATTTCCGATTTTTAAATCCTGTTTTAATGTACTCCACCACCCGCAGAAGCTGGGGTGATGTGGAGAGTTCAGCTCGGAAGGCGTACTGCTGGGAAATGAGAATGTCATTAGTGTTGAAATGTAAGCAGAGCCTGCTTAGAGTAATTTTCTCAACTAACTTACAGAGAATCGGGAGCAATGAGATGGGTCTAAAACTTTCTGGTAAAGTTGGATCCTTACCAGGTTCATAAAAACACAGCTCAAAGCAAAGTAGCTGATTATTTTTTGTTGAATGGCGCATTCCATAATCACGTGACTAATGGTGGATTCTGATTAGATAAGAATTCAAAGTCGGCCAATTTGGCCGATCAGATTAGAGCATGATACATTTGGTTTCATTACAATGGACATGGTTCTTTAATTTATGTAAATTGTTTAAATATATTCCATTATTATTTTTTTTAAAAATATAATTTACTTCAGTTCATTATATTTACCTACAGAACTTTTATAATAAATATATAGAAAATTTTAAATAAATCCCAATGCTAATCCTAACGGAGAAGTGTAAAAGTATTTTGAGGAATACTACCTTTTTAAAAACCCAGTGGTGGATAGATTACGAGGTGTGGAAATTAAATAATGAGACTGATTTTTTTTCGCTTGTTTATTCCAATAAACTTACGATTCAACATTGTCTCCTTCAAAGTAACTGCCTTCTGAAGCCACACAGCGCTGGAGATGTTTCTTCCACTCATCATAGCACTGGTGGGACTCGGATATTGGAATAGCTTTCAGCTGGTCAGTTACAGCCGTTTGAATGTTTTCCTGTGTCCCAAAATGATGTCCCTTGAGGTGATTCTTCAATTTCGGAAAGAGGAAAAAGTCACAAGGGCTTGAGTCGGGCGATTAAGGGGGCTGAGGAGTAACAGGAATATTCTTACTGGCCAAGAAACGGTTCACTGAGAAAAGTTTTTCGGAACCATTTTGGCGCATATCTTTCTCATCTTCAATTCATTGGTCAAAATCTGATGAACGGTGGTGTGATTCAAATTAACTCTTCCCCAATCGTTCTGAATGTCAAGCGACGATGTGAACGCACAAGATCCCGGACTCTAACGACATTTTCAGCGGTTTTTGAAACTGAGGGCCTTCCGCTGCAAGGTTCATCTTCAATTGACTCTTTTCCTTCTGAAAATGCCTTAAACCACCGAAAAACCTGGGCCCTTGACAAAACACTGTCTCTTTTTAGGCTTGCTGAAGTTTTGCAAATGTTTTCGTTGCGTTGTGTCCAAATCTGAAGCAAAACTTGATAGCACATCGTTCCTCGAAATCACTCGTTTCACACAAGAAAAACCTGTTTCACTAAACAAATCACTACAGACAATTAACTTGACTCAGCGACTTCAAACTCATATTGATGGCGCATCACATGTTTACTTACCTCCCCTCCATGTCCCACTTCCCCAGTGTTGCCAGATCAAACACTACGCTACCAGTCTCATTACTTAATTTACATACCTCGTACAAGTTCTTACACGAGTTTGCTTTTTAATACTTGCTTCATAATCGAAATAAGAAAAAACATTAGTATATTATGACTGAGTATTTGTGTGAAGAGTTTAAATGAAAACATCTGCCTGTCATTCATCAGCAATGTATACAAATACATGTTCACTGAGAATAAAATCTGTAATGTCTTTTGAAAGTACATTTAATGAAAAACCCATTTATTTCAAAACAAAAAGTTTATACATATTTCTAAAAAAGAAAAATACCGATATAAATTTTCTTATTTATGAAAAGTACCATAAATTTAATAAATAATCTAAACATTAGTCCAATGTTTTTTTTTGTCTTAATTTTTTAAAAAAAATTTTTGGTTCAAGCAAATGATTCTTTTTTCCCCCTAGTTTTTACTTTTCTACAAAATCTTAAAAGCGCACGTGACGATTACATTTATTTTTACGTTGCTATTGAGCTGAGAGAATAATTTTCTAATACACCAGATCCGTCGGGCAACAATTTAACAATTACTTTTTCAAGGCATTGAAGGTCAACATTGGCTATACATATACAAATAAATATTATTTGTCATTCGATCGTTTGATTCGATATTTGTGTCATTTTTAAATTTGTTCAGAATAGATTTGTTCAACTAAAAGTTTTACTTCGTGTTTCTTCATTGTGGTGCTTTTCTCCCTCGATTGTCGACGAGGTATGTGCTTCATATTTTGCTCGAACATTTATAACTCCTTTTTTTTGTTTAATAATTTTTTTTCATTTTACTACCGTACATTTTATTACTGAATATTTTCGCTTCTAGTAGCTTTTTATACTTTGGAATTACTTTTATTTTATGTTCTTATTTGATTTTATAATTATAATCATTGGGATTTCATATTCCAACAATTATTAATTTGGAATTTCATACGATAAATTTAAATTCTAATTAAAAATTTGTAGATTTATCGAAGAAAAAAAGCAAGTGATATGTTTTGACCGGATGTAAATGTTACCGTTAAGGCTCGAAAACCGTTAATGTGTAGATTATCTAGCTAAGCTGTAGATGAACAGATTTGCTCCGTTTATGTGTTGAATCAAGAGTTTTCCATACCTTTACTAGGTATTTTTTGCATTAGAGGCTTTTATATCTTTCACGTTCAATAGTTTATTTCTCTCATTTCCTTTCTGCTTAAAATTTTGATTGAACGTTCACCCATCCTCTCTGAATAATTTATACTATGTTTCGAAAACTCATTTTTTAATTGTAATAATTTGTTAAGCCATTTGATTCTTTTTATTATAGTTTTTAAATCAGTGTTTCTCAAACTGTGGGGCGTGATAATTCTAAAAGGGGGGCGCGAGCATATTTAAATGCCGAAAATAAAATTTATTTTAAAAATTTATTAATTTACTGGAAAAAACAAACAGAATGTATTCTGACATAATAAAGAATAAAATTAATATTTACACTGATATAATACGCTTATAAATGCATCAGTACTGCACAACGTATTTTATAATTAATTTAACAATATAAAAATAAGAACAAGTTTAATAATTACCAATGACTCCATTGGTCATGTATACAAATATACACAAAAATTAGCACTTATCTTGGTAATCTGTACAGTTTATAAATAATCCCTTATATGACGATTAAAAATCACTCGATTCGCTCCCCAATGCTATGGTTTAACATGTAGAAGTGCGTATGTGACGTATTGTGAAAGGGAAGAAAAAATGAATCAATAAGAAATCCTCTTTATATATATTATATATATATATATATATATATATATATATATATATATATATATATATATATATATATATATATATATATATATATATATATATATATATATATATATATATATATATATATATATATACACTTGTGGCCACCGTAAATGCAACACCTTCAAGGAAGCATGCAAATAACATGAAATTTACAACATGCATTAGCGGAGGTGAGATATGTAAGTGATTAGAATTTCAGCGCAGACACACAACACGCGCGCCTGTGGCGTCACCTCAAAGCGCTATTTAAGGCTTGGAGATTTCGACGATTTCAAGTTCGGCAATTGTGTTTTTCTTGTGGTTTTTCAAAAAACGATCAGTTATGTCTCGTAGAAAACAGTGATCAGATTTTGATCAAGTGTCCGAATTCGACAGAGGAAGGACAGTGGCCTACCGAGATTGTGGAGCATCTTTCAGGCAAATCGTTAGCCGTGTCGGACGAAACCAACAACTCTAATCTGGATATTTGACCGTTGGATGCAGGAAGGTGCGAAGAACCGACATGGTCGATCGCATCCACCTCAGTGCACCACTTCACGTGCGGACAGGCAAATTGTGCGCATGGCAGTGACGGATCGCTCAGTCACATCACAAACCATAGGACAGCACATTGAGTCTGTAACGCATCATTCAGTGTCTACGCGTACCCTTCGACGCCGTTTACAGCAGAGTGGTCTGTCCGCAAGAAGTCCATTGCTTGGTCTACCCTTGACGCAGAACCACAGACGTCTCCGCTGCCAATGGTGCTATGAAAGAAGGATATGGGCGGCAGAATTGAATGAAGTTTTCTTTACTGACGAGTCACGCATCTGTCTGCAACACCACGATGGTCGGATTCGAGTCTAGAGACACCGTGGAGAGATCATGCTGAACAGACCTCCACATTGGTCCTGCACCGGGTATTATGGTATGGGGCGGTATTGGATATCACTCTCGCACTCCTCTAGTACGCATTGGCGATATTTTAAACAGCCAGCGCTACATCTCCGAGGTGTTGGAGCCAGTTGTCCTTCCTTACCTTCAGGGCTTGGCCACAATCATATTTCAACAGGATAGTGAGCGACCACAAGTGGCACGCATTGTCCAAACGTTCTTCGTTAATCACCAGATTGAATTGCTTCCCTGGCCGGCTCGTTCTCCAGATCTTTAGCCGATAGAAAACATGTGGTCCATGATTGCTCAACGATTGACCCAGATTACACCCCCAGCTGCCACATCAGATTAACTTTGGCAACGTGTGGAAGCTGCTTGATCTTCTGTATCCCAAGAACACATCCGAAGTCTCTTTGAATCAATGCCGAGGCGTGTGGCAGCGGGGATCTCCAACAATTGCGTTCCAAATCCTTCAGAATGATTTTATGGATATCAGTGCACAGAAAAGCTCGTACTTCGGAAAGACGTATAGATACGTCCACAAGGAATTTAACGCACGGGTTGAGCGAGACGTATATATACGCCGTTGGCCTTTAAGAGGTTTAAGTCGTACTAGCTTTAGCGTCTTTGCATTATTGAATTTCTGCATTGTTATTTGTATGGGGGAGGGGCGCGATGAAAATTATTTTTGAATATTGGGTCGCAAATATTGAAAGTTTGAGAAGCACTGTTTTAAATAGATTGAAGATTGATTCCATCCACTAATGTGTTGATTTATTGATAGTACAGTCGGACCTCCATTTAACGAATATCGCGATTTTACGATCTTTTTTTACTCTCCGATTAAAATGAAGGCAAAAATTGCCTATTTAACGAAAGATAAACACCGAATTCATAAATTATTTTAAGATCTGGAATTTTTGTATTTTTTTTTTTATTATTATTAATTTAGATTAGAAAAAAATTGATTTTTTTTAAAGGACATATTTCTTTGTCCGAAACAGAAAAGACTTTTCTTGAGAGCAGCAAATTTCGACGGGAAAAGACGAAGACCATTATCAGACTTAGCAGGTGCAGAAGAGTTATGATTGTGACTTATTGTGTGAGTTTTGAATAGGACAAGAAATTCCTTTCATATCTTCTCCAACACCACAATGCAGGGGGTATTTAACGTTTTAACGAAAATGTCGTATTTGATGACGAACAGTTATTTGTGCAACTCTTGATTGTTGGTTGCTGCACAGATAGAAACACGTACTGTTGGTTGGAAATAGATTTGGTGGAGCCAATGGGTTCAATTCATGTGACTATGATGTCATATGATAGTGATAGCTACGTGATTCTAGCCAATCAATTCAAAAACTCATGTGACGCCATCGTTACACGATAAAAACTATCTTTTGTTTCCAGCTAATCACTTCACGCGCTTCGGTGCTGCCAAGTTTTGCTCTTTGCAAAAACTTTCTCTTAAGAAGATCATATGTATGTAAAATGCATTTTATTAAAAGTATAAGCATAAAATACGATTTTTTTTAATTTTAAAAAATTGTTTTGAAGAAATTGTTTTCCTAACATTTAAAATCTTTATCCAAATATGAAATTTTAAATTTCATCTGTTTTACAAATAGAACAACAAGTACTTTTTGTTTAATGTTTGTTTCGAATTCAATGGAGAGCACGTGTTTGTCTTTGTCATATAATGTCATGAATTGAGCTCATTACGATTCTCATGTAGATATTGATAATTAAAACTAATATCAAAACTGATACATTTTCTAATGCTTGACATTGTTTTGTAACTTTGAAGCATACTTTATGTAACAGGATGTAAATGACGCAGTATTTTCTTCTCAGAATAAAGTCGAAAAAGTACTCTTTTGAATCAGGAATAAAAAAGATTGTTAAATATCTTTTAGTATTTTAAAATTTCCAATTAACTGGTGTGTAATTATTTTCTAATAGTAGTATTTTTAGCTATTGAATAAAAAGTGTGTAATTTCTAACTATGGATATTGTTTGCGTAATTTCTTGCAACAGAATATCTGATTGCAAAAAAAAAAAAATGTATTTTGTTTGGACCCCAATATAACGAATAACCTCGATTTAACGAATAAAATGCTCTGTCCATAGTTCGTTAAATCGGGGTCCGGATAGCTAATCAGTTTCGAACAGCTTCAGAGAAACGATCGATCTTTATTTTAATATTTTCTTGAGCTGGTGAGTTTGCAAGCATCTCTGCATCAAAATTCGACATGAAGTGTCTCACAAGAGTATATTGAAAAAAGAGTTTACTGTCATAGCTGGTTGCCTTGTATTATAGAGCAATCATTGTCTACTTACATTGTCTGAGCAATAACTAGTCTACTTAGCTTCGGGGTATTTTTCCTGTACCTTATATAAAGTGTTTGCTTTTCATATTGTATCAGGAATGTTTTTTTCTTTCCCCTTAATACCTATCTAGCATTTGATATCAATGTATTCAAAAGGGTTCACCATGACCTTGCTACAATTCCTTGTTCATTTTCAACTATTTCTTGTAATAATTTCTTCATAATAATATTCATGTTTCTTGTTATAATCCTTTTCTGTCTTTTATTCCATTTCTTATGTGTCTTGTTACTGAGTCTTGTCTGTTCATAAAACATAGTGGCTAAGTCAATCTAGTGTACGTTAAGTGAGTTTGGTTTCATTGAAGAAAGCATGTTTTATTGCTATGCTTGTGGCTGAGAGCATCTGTCAATTGCTTGAGAAATCATCATGCGCTGTTGATAATAATGTACAGCTTTTTGTAAAAAAAATTGGCAATGGAAAGAGGGAAGAAACGGTCATGGTTTTTTGCTGAATTTGTCCAATTTTATATGTTTCAAACATTATTTCTAAACCGCTTTTCGTGTAGCTTTGTCTTTACTGCTTTGTTGCTCCTAGCAAACTTTGAAAAATAATTTATTTTTCGAGTGAATTAATTGCGTATATTTGGTTACATAAAAATCGTTATAAAGTGTTACCATTGTTTAATGGTGCCGAAAAGCTTTTTGAAACTTAGTCCTTGTTTTAATAAATTTAGAACTTTGTCTTCAGATTTAGGTCTCAATATATGGTTAAATTATTTTTATAGTACGATTTTTAGTAAGATAGGAAGATAACTGAAATATAGATCATATATTCGGTGGAATATCTATAAAATTTTTGCTAGAGTAAATTTTATTTAAAGCATCTTCTCTAAATAAAGCTTTTGATTTCTACATTTAAACTTTGTAGTGAAAATTTTTTTCTTTCTAACTTGTGTCTATGACTATGCTAACTTGTGTCTTTTTTGCTAACTTGTTTGTGGTTTTATGTGTCTTGCTGTGTACCTGTCTAAAATCTGTCTTTGTCTCGATTGTATGTTTTGCCTCATCCTGTCTGTTTGTGTGCATTTTTTCTCACTTTTTTGTCTGTGTGTCTGTGCGTATCAACCAGAACAAAGTAACAGGGAACAAAAATAAAAAGTTACAATTTTTTTCAACAAGGAAAGGAACGTAAGAGTTGTACTCTTCAAAAGGAATTCCTGAATGTTCTGACCTTGAAGGGAAATTTGTTTATCTTAGCACGTTTTTGAGGCCCGTCATCTAGATTTGGTCATTTAATTTGTCCAAATGTCTTGACTGTTAGCGCAGGATTTGGCTGTTGGTTTTGCTGCGTAGTGAGATAAAAAATTATGCAATAATTCCAGAAAAACCTGTTTTGTAAGTGACTGCAGGAAGGTGTTTGACATTTGCTGAAGTGTTCCTCATTTAGCTAGTATGTCTGCCTTTTGGTATTTATAAAGACATTTGAAGATTTGTCTTATTTCTGAGACAATACGAGTGTCTATGTATTGTTTGCTTTTGAATGGATTACAATAACGGACAACTTTTCTTTATAAGGACGAATTAAATTTAGATACGAATTCAGAACTGTTTTCTTATTTAGATTATTCTCAACCGTTTGAGAATGCATTAACATAAAATACTTTCTATGAAAAATTGTTCATATGCGGAGTGTGCTTACAAAGAGGAAACGTTAAGGTGTTTTTAGGTTTAGCAATAGTAAAATAAAAAAAGAAAAATATGTAAAAATACAAAAATTTAAAATTAAAATAAAAGTCTTCCATTTCCTTTTTCTGTAAGTACGGTGTGTAATTATGGTGTATATACAATTGAAAATGTGCTTTTTCTTAAAAAAAAACATTTTATAGAAAATAAAATTGACCGATAAATGGATTAAGGTAATACAACACCTTCGAAGAAAATTTTTTGAATTAACCTGAATTTTGCCGGTAAATGCATATTTTATGACCTTATGGGTCTCTAAAATTAGAAAAATACCCAAGAAAAGTTTTGTTAGCGTACATTTTTAGTGTCAAAGGAATATTTTATAAAAAAATAAGCAAAAATAAGACTTTATGCAAAACATAATAACTGAAAATAAAATAAAAGTTCTGGCATTCCAGTAATATTTGCTTATCTCAGCTCGTTTTCGATACCTGTACTTTGTTCTAAGTATTTAAGAAGGTGATCTGTATTTATGATGCCCGAATTACACATTTGGCATATACTAGATGGAAGCTTATGTTACTAAGACGATGTGCGATGCAATCGTAGCCTTTCTCTCAGTCTGAAGTTTGCACATCCCCTTTATTGGGACCTTTGACAAAACTTTTTAAAAGTGTCTTGAATGTTAGCCTATGATTTGTTCATTTATTTAGCTGGGTGGTCAGATTTAAGAATGTCCACTAACTTATGAAAAATATATTTCTAATGTAACTCTTGAGGAAGGGATTTGTGTTGTCTTGTTGCTCAATTGTTCTTCCCTTGACTAGTAAGTCCGCCTTTTCGTTACCCCCGATACCCAATGTAGAGGGATCCATTGAAAAATGATTGATTTGTTGTATTTATAAAGAAAGTTGAAGCTTTGGAATGGACTAGAATAATTGCTTTAGAGAAACAATTGATCTTTATCTTGAGGTTTTCCAAAGCTTGTGAGATAGCAAGGATTCTTGCATCAAAATTCGACATGAAGTGTCACAAAGGGTTACATGAGAGAAAAGGAGATTACTGTATACACCAACCCCAGTGGTATCGTGTATTTTAGAGAACTGTGTACACACTTTAGTCTAGCAGTCAGTAACCTTGTAGCTGTGGTGTGTCAAACCAATCTGTCAATATGATTCAGGGTTTCACACAATAGGAAATATTTGAAACAATTCCAATCTTTTCAGTTACATTCAGATTTAGAGAATTGGGACTAAGAATTCAGATTTATGGTTTTTATATAATAAAATAAGAACTATATATTAAACTATAAAGCACTATATAGATAAAACTATAAAATTTATAGTATTTATGTATTAATTATGTGCATCATTTATACATAAGGAAACAAAAGGTTTGTAGAAGCTGAAATAGGTTATAAATCCTTTAGATTCAAAATTTTATTTCAATATCTATAAAAAACTCCATTAAGCGTTGTTCCGTACTTCCTTGTGCTTCATTTGAATCATTTGACATAATTAAATTGAATTTTGATTTTTTTAAAAAATCAACTAAAAGTTTTGATTTGTCTTTTGAAAAATCTACTTTAATATTCCCACTTAAAATAATAAGTAATTTGTTCTGAAGACCCGATCCGGCTTTGTGAATTTTGGCTGTAATATAACAATAATTTAATTCTATCCATGAATTAATTTAAACAAAGGGATAGATAGTAGGACAGGTAGTTGATTGGGAAGAGAGTAATCTAGGTCAAAACCTTTAAAAAGTGATTTAATCAGAAAATTTTTATCACATAATCTCTGGTTTATACTAGCTCTTTTGTCATTGTATCGGAGTTTTGTACAAATATACCCGGTACTGCTGCAAGGAAAGTCTTCTTAATTATATTTTGTTTTCTTGTATTTAAATTATTTAATGTAACTTTTTCTTAATACCTGTATACTTAATTTTGTTATTTTAAATTTTTAATTGTTTTAATTTTCTTTTTAGACTCAAAGTATATTTAAGTAATGTGATTAATAGAAATATTTGTTCATTGCTATTCCGCTTCGCTTACAAAAATATTTTTTTATTCTTAAGATTACTGCAATATTCCTAATGATAATAATACTATTTACTTAGTTCTATAAAAATTTGTCCTTTTTCTGCAATTTATATTTACTTTTAGTGTAGGATTTTTTTTTCTCTCTAAGCCTATTTTTTTAAAATGTTATGTTTAGTTTTCATGCTTCAACTAGGATTAGAAAGAATACCGCATTCATTCCCCTGGAACTGGGGTGTTCAACCCGGGGGCCGCATGTGACCCGCCTTCAAAAATTTTGCGGCCTGCGAGATTTTTACAATTTTACAAAATTCGACTATTTTGTACAATACTTTTTGTTTAAAAGCGTTTTTTTTTTTTTTTTGTAAAACATAAATGCCATAACTGTTTTAATTTTATTATGCTGCTTCAAATATATATCGTGCTCAAACTGAACGCACGAAAATCTGCAACATCAATTACGATACGCAAATACACATGCATTGAGATCGACTTGCAAAAACCAAGTGAAAGTGTTGAGAAACAGATATCTCACTAATTTAATAAATTAAACATTATTTGATCATTGCATTATTATTATTATACTACCTATGTTTCCATACATGAAAAACAATGAAAACAATAATAATATATCAGTCTGTTTTAAATTTTCACTCCAACAAATGTTTGTAATGGATCCAAATCTAATATAAAGATATATATTTTTATAAGCGACCCACAGGATTGTAAATTTTTTCCGAACTGACCCTCGAGATCATTTGGATTGGCCACCCCTGCTCTAGAAAGAGGTGAGGGAGGGAGCCCCACTTAGATCGAAGCTAGGAACTTTACTTTTATCGGTGGGGGGGGGACAAACTATCAGTTTCAGAGTGGCGGGAAGAAACGTCCCTCCTTTCCTTTTTAGGTGTATGTATGTCCGAATGAAGACGAAAAAAGCCGAATGAGTGTTACATTCTCGAGCGTGACGTTCATTCAAGTTCACTCTCCAGCAAATCGCGCCAATAGAAGTTATCACTTCAAAAAAACTTTTATTTGATTCGCTGTAATCCCATGATGAGAGATTTTTTATTACGTTTTCTTTTTAAACTTAAAATACTACTCTTTCAGAGAAAAAACAATGCCCAGACCAGGAATTGAAAAAATTTAGGAAGATAAAGTATTCATCACTGCTTTTTTATTAAATACTGTACTTTATAGTTGTAGGAAGCAGAATAATTTGCTGATCATATGTTTGACCTTCTAAGCTATTGGTAAAATTAGTTATGACCCCTCTCTTATGTGTTTGTTTCTCATTTATAGGGAAGTTGCAAATACTGTTTCGCATTTTTCCATGTAAAAGAGTTTTATGATATTTGGAAAACCGCAGAGTGCACTTTAAAGGATTACTTCGCCAAGATTTTTTTATGAGTATTCTCATACATATAAAGCATAATGAAAAACGTTTTGCACAATATTTTAGTAGTAACATCCATGTTATTATATTAAATACACTTTTAATCCGGAATGGTAGAGTGGGGCACACAGATCACGAAATCGTTAATTCTGGCAAAACTGTTTATTTGTTACAAAAGAAAAATTGAAAAGTCCTTGAAAGTAGGTAAGTATACTTTTTATTTGTTAAATTATTCACTGGAATCACGATTTGTATCGTGTACAATAAAAATAATTTAAAAAAAAGGGTTGGGGTGACTCAATCACCTCGCGTGACCATTAACGTTAGTATCGAGTGTGTGCCTGCTCCCGGGATAAAACATTTTGAAGTTTTCTCGCTTTAAATATTAAAAATAACAGAATTATTCTTCATCGGGGAATTTTATATTATTTTTCATTTTTTAACATTAATTCTAAATGCTAATTCTGTGAGGTTTAAAATTAATGTTCGTTTAAAACTAATTATAGTATGAACATTCATTTTAAAATATAATCTTACATTTTTGTAAACATTGTCGTGCATTTGGGTTTACTCTCCTGACAAATCAGCTATTATATCAAGAATATTTTAGTTTTTTTAAAAAATGAGCTCGTGCGAAGAGCGGGTACTTCAGACAGTATACTTTTAATGTATCAGTGCTTCACAAGGTATTTTATAACTAATTTATTAATACTAATTTAAGAGCAAGTTTAATAAGTATTAGCGACTTCCATGAGCTTGTCTTGCAGAGGAAAGTTTTTCAAAGGAAGGTTTACGATTAGAAATTGACACCCTGAGTACTTTTTCGATATTTGGCTGAGATTTATATTTTGTCTTCAAAGCAGCCACCGCATTTTGCAATCTGTTCCAATTTAAAAATTCGAGAAAAATAAATAAAATATATATTACTTAAAAGTAACATATATAAAATTTAATATACTTATCTTATTAATTTGTAGGTTTATAATTAAGATCGTATTGTATTTTTAGAGTCTCATGGTGCATTATTATTGCATTCAATACATTATTACTGTATAAGGGGGGGGCGATAAAAATTATGATTGAAAAGTATGTCGCCAGTATTGAAAGTTTGAGAAGCACTGTTTTAATTGAATTTTACTGCTCAAATTCTGATATTTTTCATTCATACTGTATTCCTCTTCACTTTCAGAAATTCATTCACTCTTACCTCACTAATAGGGTAATTATTTTTGGACTGATAATACTTTTAGTTCAAAAAACAAATTTTTAAAGGCTGCCTACAAGGGTCCGTTTTTTCATCTACTCTTTGGAATATTTATTTTAATTCTATCCTTTCTCTTAACTCTGAACTGTTCCTTTTTCATGCCTTTGCGGATGATCTCGCAGTTGTCTCTTTTGGCCTTTCACGTAGGGAACTTGAGGATAATAGTAATAAAATCCTTAGTTTAGTAAATTCTAAGCTTTCCGAGCTCAATTTGTCAATAGCAATTGCTAAAACCGTTTCAGTTGTTTTCCGGTGTCCATTTCTTCAATGCCGTGGTTTTCGTGGGGGCTCGACTTTCAGGAGGAATCCCATTTTTAAAATTGGTTCCAATTCCATCCATATATCTAAGTCATACAAATACTTGGGTGTCAACATTGACAATCGCTTATCTTGGACTCTCCATATAAATTCTATCAAAGATAAAATTCTCTTGATTTCTTCCAACTTTTATCGTGTTTCCAAAAATTTCAATCACCAGCATATTTCTCTAATGAAACTTTGGTATACTTCGGTTGTTCAACCAATCATCTCTTACGGAGCAGGAGTGTGGGGTAGATTCCTTTCCTCTATCCAGGTCCAAAGGCTTAAATCTATTCCGAGGATTTACATATTGAAAATCACTAAAGACTATAAAACCTCCCCTACTTACGCTCTTAATATCCTATCAGGCATTCCCCTCCATTCATATTGTTATTCGCTCTCTCTACTTTAAATTCCAACTTTGGAACAACATGAACGATCTCCTTCCAGGTCTTATCCCAGCTACGAAGTTGGACCCTTTTATTTCTCTTCATCAGATCCTTCCCGATTTTCTTTCCTTTCCCATTAATACTTTCGAGGGTCCATCTGAGTGGGAAGTGTATACTGACGGATCCAAAATCGATTCCAAAGTTGGTTTCGCCGTGTGTATTTTTTATCGGGGCTCTCTCTTTAAAACATATATCTTTGAGATTCAGGATTTTAACTCTTGTCTTTTTCAGGTAGAATTCTTTGCCATCGGTCTCTCTGTCTGTTGGACAGTTCATCATAATACTAAAATTCATATTTATACTGACAGCCACTCCTCTATTCTCTTTCTTAATAATCTTACAAATAAATTCAGTAACCTCAATTCCATTAAATAAATTCAAATTGTTTGAAATCAGGAGCTACTACAATCTTTACTGGGTCAAAGCTCTTAACAATAACCTTTATAATGATTACGCCGATTTGTATGCAAAGCAGGCTGTATATGATGGTGAAGTGTTTTCGGTTCCCTCTTCTCGCTCCTTCCTCTCCAGTTCCTTAAATAAATTTATCCTAGAGTCTTGGACCTCCTCTGGGAATGATTGCAATACTGGATTAAGGGTCAAGCGCTTTTTCAATAATCCTAACTTTAACATTCTCCCCACCTCTAAATATCTGGTCCATTTTCTAACTAATCATGGGCCTTTCCCCGCTTTTACTTGCACAGGTTCAATCTCTTTCTCTCTCCAAATTGCCTGTGTGGGTCGCCTGGAGACTCCGACCATTACGTATTCCACTGCCCCTTCACTTCCGATCATCATCTTGTTAACCCCATCCCGAATGCTCTCTATCTCCTTGGGTTAACTCTATTATTAATAATCGTGCTATTCACAATAAATTATTTTCCTGCTTTGCTATTTCCAAATCTATATGTGATAGTTTGACTTAACTTTCCCTTTTCCCTCTTCGGTTCTTGCTATTCCTTTTCATTTTTTTTCCTTCTCTCTTTAAATCTTTTTTGTTCCCCTCACATAATATATTGCAGCTTCCTGTTTTAACCCTTAGTCATCATTCTGGGTTTACTTTAAGGTTAATTTCTTGTTTTTCCCCTCTCTTTTAGCAAAAATGGTATCTTTAATAAAATAATAACTTATCTGTCCCCCCCCCCTTTTTTTCGTCTTTCTCCTTTTGTTTAATTTACGCATCTGCATTCTTTCTTTTAGTGTCTTTAAAATATAATTGGAGGAAGAAATCTAAAAAAAAAATCATCTTTCCAGTGCTTTTTTAGAAAAAACTAAAGAACCACATTAACGGGAAATAATATCAACAGTAAGTGTTGGCGTCAACTGGAATTATGGTTCAAAAACATTTTTTTTTAAAAATTATTTTTGTTTCCTGTTTTTCTTTCTCTTTTTCACACCTCGTGTCCTATGTCTGTTTTTCAGGGTCTTTTCTCTCCTTAGAAGATAGCACTTGTGTGTTTCGTGTCTGTGTTTGTTGTGTGTGTTTGCTTTTTTCTTTCTTTTTTTTGTATTTGCATTGTAATTGTAAAGCGTTTTTTCTGTATTCTTCCCCCAATTCTCAAGAATTTTGGGGAAGGGGTCTTTTTGTACATGTTTTTTGTTTAATTTGAAAATAAAATACTTCTCGGAGGGTCGGATATTGCTCTAAACCCTTTGGGTGAGCTCGATTCTCTGGAGTAAGTAAGTAAGTAAGATGACAAAGTTGAACGGATGTACTCTAAATAGTCGTCGAGTCGCAAGTCCTTTCGTGTGGTTGGTGGAAGGGGTGGAGAGGTGGGAGGCCTCTGACCACCCCCAGGTGTCCTCCCTCAAAATTGGGGAGGAAACGAGCCAAATCGTACTGTCACCTGTATGGTGCTAAAAGCTACGGCTAACAGAAAGCGTCACTTAGCCCTTTGCCATGATGAATTTCGTGAGCCTCAATATGGCCTTTGTCGAATAGGTGGCATCAGTAACAATAATCATATTTAGGCCTTTACATTAAAGCTTCCGTCCTTTTTAAGGGATTCAATGATTTTATTGCTGAAATTGTACAACAAAGAGTTGATTAGATGTAAATTCCTTTTTTGTTCAATATCATGGTAGAATGGCTTTATTTTTAAAATACTACTATCTTTACCAGATTAAATTTCATTGCTCCAATTTTAATGAAAGCAGTGATTGAACGGAAATTTCGAAAAATTTAACCAATGTAATCATTGTTCGGGCTCTATTTTTAAAGTACCGCCTTCTCTTAGACGATCTTACTTTTTTTTTTGTTCAGATACAAATCAAAATTCTCATTGGATGTAAGGTACAATTATTTTACCCTATATTGTGTGTCATAGATTGACTTTTATTTTGTAACATACCGCCTTCCTTACAGCAGTAAATAAATTCTATTAGTCTGTTTTATTGAAAGCGCTGATTGGAGATACATGTTACAATTAATTTAAAAAATGTAACCATAGTTCGACTTTCAAACTTTAAGCACCGCCTTCATTCCGACATATTTAACATGAATCAATCCCTCTACAAGGCAAGTGTTCAGCGGCACTAGAATTGTAACCCTGTGACTCATCAACACTAGCCATAAATTCATGATAAGACAACCGGGTTACTACGCCCATATTGAGGGTTAAAATTGAATTGAATTGAAATTTTCATGGATTAATTAATCAAATTGATTGACTTCTCCAAACAAAGTTTTGGATGATAAAAGCCGATATTTTGGCTTATATCGTGTTCTTTCGTTTGATTCGATCGCTAATTCTAAAGGTGTTCCAGAAAAAAGATTTCCACGAACCCTCTCTTTAAAATTAGAGAGTGTAATGCCGATACACTATGAGAATTTTGCTTTTCTTCTCGATTTTTGTATCGATTTGAAGACAATGAAGTGCAACCAAATAAATAAATAAGGGCATCTTCTCTAAAATTTTATACTCCCTTCGATTTTTATAAATTATTTTATGTCCGTTCTGGAGACTTATTTGAGGGTTTTCAAATCATTAATGAAATATTTATATATATTCTCTGAAATTTAAAAGGGAAGTGTGTGTGTGTGTGTAATTTCAGAGAAGCCATCATTATTTTTAGCTTCTCTGAAGTACTGAGCGAGAGTGAAAGAAAACTTCACTCTCAGTTCAGCTACTCGATGGCTTTTGGCGACGGACTTTGCCATTTTGAGCCATGGTCAAGTGACGAAGACGACACCTGAGTTAGCACTCTCCACATCTCCTAACTTCCACATCACATCAATGGAAAGGCGTTTGAGCCTCGCTATATTTAATGTAAATTGACCTTTTCAACAAGACTGGTCTTCAGCGGTACCTGGCTCGAACTTATGACACGCCAGCCAAGAGTCCTTTACCTTGACCACAAGGCCATCACCGCCATCTGGTGCCACTGAAGGTCCGACGAGTTTATGGACTGATCGAAGTTGAATATGTTGAGGCTCAAAGTCCTAACATTGTAGTAAAGTCGAAGTGAGGAGGCAGCAGAAATTTACTCTCATCATATTGAGCAAAGTCAAAAACCTTGAGATCTGTGTCCAAAATTCTTAATGAAGGTTTAAAGGGCAACGTTTGTTTTAAAAATTCAAACTTAATTTACAATTCATAGATGGCTATAACACTGAAGGTTTCGCGTCAGACTGAACACCTGACAGGAACATCTGCTCATGCATCTCAGGGCTCAAGGTCACGTATACTGAGTTGGGCACAATAGGCCTTGGCTCTTATGGACTGTTGTGCCGCTGAATTAAGTTAGAGTTAAGATGGCTATAAAAGTGTTTATGCTAGATGTTCGTATTCATTCTTTTCCGATAAATATAGAAAGAATACTGGAAAATACACTTTATGAGGTACGCGGAATAAAGTTGTATGGAAAAGCGACACGCAGTTAAAATTTAATTTCAATACAGAAAAAAATGTATTTTCATCTAAATTTGAAAATGCAAAATTGGTAGAATTTAGGTTATAACAGAGTTTCTCAAACTGTGGGGCACGACCCACTCGAGGTCGTGGTAACTACGAAGGGGCCGCGGGGTTACAGAAAAGTCGAAAACAAAATTTCCGGAAAAAAAATTATTAATTTACTTAAAGTAAACAAGCAATTCTGATGTAATAAAAAATTAAACTAACATTTACACTGATATAATACACTTATAGATGTATCAGTACTGCACAATATATTTTATAATTAATTTAAAAATACAAAGTTAAGAACAAATTTAGTAATTACCAGTGACACACTTGAGTTTTTGTCATACATAAAACTATGTAAAGGGTGTTTTTATTAGTGGTATAGAACTTTAAATTGCAATAAAACAACGATGTATTATTCGATTGACATGAATTTTTTTATTCGAAAGATAATCTTGTGGCATTACATTTTAAATATGATTTCTGGCATAGAACTGCCATGCCTGGCTCGGATGTAGTCCAATCTGGACGTCCAATTTTCGATGACTTTTTTCCAACATTTGTGGCCGTATATCGGCAATAACACGGCGAATGTTGTCTTCCAAAGGGTCAAGCGTTTGTGGCTTATTTGCATAGACCAATGACTTTACATAGCCCCACAGAAAATAGTCTAGCGGTGTTAAATCACAAGATCTTGGAGGCCAATTCACAGGTCCAAAACGTGAAATTAGGCGGTCACCAAACGTGTCTTTCAATAAATCGATTGTGGCACGAGCTGTGTGACATGTTGCGCCGTCTTGTTGGAACCACAGCTCCTGGACATCATGATTGTTCAATTCAGAATGAAAAGTAGTAATCATGGCTCTATACCGATCACCATTGACTGTAACGTTGTGGCCTTCATCGTTTTTTTGAAGAAGGATTCCACCAGCCCATAAAGCGCACCAAACAGTCAGTTTTTCTGGATGTAACGGTGTTTCGACATACACTTGTGGATTAGCTTCACTCCGAATGCGGCAGTTTTGTTTGTTGACGTAGCCATTCAACCAGAAGTGCGCTTCATCGCTAAACAAAATTCGCTTATGAAAATCGGGAACAACGGCAATCTCGTTTTGGGCCCATTCGACGAATCTACGCCTTGCTTGATGATCGTTTTGATGAATTGCCAAACCAAATTGAGAATAAATCACTTGACAGCTGTTAAATCGGTCGCCATCTTGGAAAGTAATGCCAACTTAAACTTCTATACCTGAAAAAAAACACTCTTTACAAAAATTAACTCTTATATTGATAGTTCGTACCCACACAGTTTATAATTAATCTCATAACTGCCGATTAAATGCTACGCTATTCGCTCCCCAATGCCACCGTTTTCCACCTAAGCGCGCGTATGTGATGTATTGGGGGAAAAAGAATAATTAAGAGCAGATTTGGAGTAAGTAAATCCTTTGCAAGCACTGTCGAGGTCTTTTTATTGCATTCCAAAGCCTTCGGTTTACTTTTATGAATTGCTTTACACTGGAAAGATCTTACTTCTGAAAGACGTAAATGTATGTCCGGAATAATTAACGCTTTAGCTGAGTGAAACGTCTAAATACGCCGGTGGCACTTAAAAGGTTAAAGTTGTAATGTAGTTTTAGCATCAAATTGTATTATTGAATTCAATGCATTGTAATTGAATGAAGGGGGGCGCGATGAAAAGTATGATTGAATATTGGGTCGGAAATATTGAAAGTTTGAGAAGAACTGCCTTAGATAAAAGGATAAACAAAAAGGGGTAAGGTCGTAAAAAGAACGAAAAACTGCTGTCATAAATATGTGGTTCAACTAGGGAGTGAGAAGAGGAGGGGAAATTTCTGTAATATTTTGAGGGTTGATTGAAAGGCTTGGCTGTGTAAAATGAATTGTCTGTACCTGGAGTTCATCACACACAAAAATAAGTTCATTATCACAAAAAAATCTGAGAGTTAAATTTAGAAAATAAGCTATATTGTGCTAACTGAAACATTAAAATAACTTTAACTTTACATTGGAACTTATAAATAAAACCTAACACGTTCCATCTAAAAGCTAAGAACATAACCTCTTTACATGAAAGTTGGGGGGAAAAAAACCCGAAAGAATTCATTATATGTTGTAATTACTCGCAAAAGAAACAAACACAAGTGAGAATAGTAGACTTCTTACGCAAACAATACGATATCGAGGTATATTATCAATTTGATTCTTGATAACTAAGACATTTGAAGTCATAATTTTGTTTTTATTATCAAATTAGTGTTTGCGTTACACCATTAAGTATTCTACAAATTCAAGGCATTTCCTCTTTCTTACTAATGGAAACCTTTTACTACTGTTGGAAAAAACATAATTTAAATTTTTCTTATGTGCATTTAAATCAATTATTTTTAGGAAACGTAGATGAATCGATAAATTATTAGTGTCTCATTTATAAGTTACATAAGAGATAAAGTAGTGAAACGAACCTCTTAATTTAAATGCCGACCAAGTAACGAGGGCGAAAACCTAGCTGGAGACCCCTTTCTAATTTCCACACCACGGCAACGTAAGGATCTTGATACACCTTTTCTGCCACACGATGAAAGCCCTGATCGTGACAATTTTAAAAAAAAACGTGTGGAGACCTTGCTATTCATCACATTTATTTGCCACAATAAATGATTTATCTTAATTTTCAGCATACATAGAAAGAATTGGATCAAAGGAAAACAAAATATTAATTTTTGACCAATGCTTGTAAATGAAATTCAAACTTAATCTTATAATTCAATAAGTATAATGGATTCTAATGTATCAAAATAGAATGGATTGTGGAAGCGATAAAAAATGACAATTATACATCAAATCCCTTGTTCCTTTATGAAAAATATAGTATAAGGAATTTCTTAAGAGTATATATTATGCATTTTACTAGCATATTCTAAAAGATAAAAACAATTCTAAACTGACAAGAAGAGGGCACGGCTAAGGAAATTCATTTCGGATCGAAACTAGGTGTAATAGTAGTACTCCTTTAGGGTGTTCACCCCTCAATGTAATTCCGCCGAATGGCCAGTCAATTCGGAGAAAATAGCCTTCAAAATTCCTGCTTAGCTTTTATAGAATTAAGTTTTAGCTTCCTACAACGAAACTGTGGCCTGGTTAGTAAATCGTTTGGTTACTATGCGCGAGGTCAGGGTTCGATTCTACGCGATCATATTTTTCTCTTTAAATCATTTAATTATTTTTTAAAATTAAATAAATTTATGCATGAAAGGTTTATCAAATATTAAATAATATTTTATGTAATTATTTTGTATTTTATAATGTAAAAAAATTACTGTAGTTATATGAATATTTATAATAAATTTTATAAATATATTTTATATTAATAAATCATATTTATAATAAAATATATAAAATATAAAATTAAATGATATTTTACATAAAAATTAGTTACAAATAATTTTATAATGTGAAATACAATATACTATAAATAATTTATAAAATATATTATTATTTTTAAATTAATTATTTTACAATTGATATAATAAAAAATATGTCATTTTTTATATATTTTACAATTTTATAAAATATTTAATAAGCTCTTTTCAAATAAATTTATTTAATTTCAAAAAGTTTATTTAAATAATTTTAATAAATTTATTTAAATAATTTTAATAATAAATTAATAATAATTTTAATAATAAATTAATAATAATTTCAATAATAAATCATAATTTAATAATAAACCATAGTTTTAATAAAAAACAATTTTAATAATAAATTAATAATTTTAATAATAAGTTAATATTTCTGATTATTACTAATGCTTGATAATAATTAATTAATTATAATACATAGTAATTAATTACTTAATTTTAATAAATAATAATAAATTAACAAATTTTAATCATTAATAATTTTAATTAATAATTATTTTATATATTTTTAATTATTAATATAATTTTAAATATTTTTAATTAGTAATAATTTTAAATATTTTTAATTAATAATAGTTTTAAATAATTTTACTAATATAAATAATTTAAGTTATAAATTTATTTAACTTTTTCTTCATAAAATATAAAATAATTACATAATATACCATTTAATATTTAATAAACCTTTCATAAATAAAGTTACTTAATTTTAAAAAAAATAATTAAATGAATAGAAGAGAAAAAGGTGATCGCGTGGAATAGAGCCTTGACCTCACGCATAGTAAGCAGACGATTTACCAACCAAGCTACAGAATCGCTGGAGGAAATTAAAATTTAATTGTGTAAAAGCTAAGTATGAATTTCGAAGTTTTTTTCCTCCGAATTGAGACTGGCCATTCGGCGGAATTACATTGAGGGGTGAATTCCCTAAAGGAGTACTACTGTTACACCTAGTCTCGATCCCAACTGAACTTCCTTAGTCGTGCCCTCTCCTTCTGTGTAACAATGCAGTTTCCAAAAGTTGCAGTTGATTCATGACGATATGTCTATTTGCATACACAAGTTGCGAATGCTTATCAAGTTTTTATAATTACATATAATTAACGTATTCTTCTTCTTGATTAAAGCGTTATGCACTAGTATCATAACAGATATTTTCTTTAAAAACTGATAAAGAGCTTTTCAGAGTAAAAAACTATTTTAGAATAGTTCATTATCCATTTGATAAAATCTGAATTTTACATTATGACATAAAGAGATCCGCTCAACACACTTTACTTTTTCTTTTCTTTTATATTATTGATTATAATTTTCTACAATTTTATAAGGAATTACGCTATTTATTTCTTATTTCTAGTTTGATTATTTTATGTTTTAACACCAGCATAAATTAAGTTTATGTGTATCAAATTCTTGCACTTAAAATAATGAAAAATAAATTTACAACTATTTCTCTATTTTAATGAATTCACTGAAATATAAGTAAATTATACTTATATTTTATCAAAATATAAATACATTTTACTTAAGTAAAATCAATTAAATTGGGTTTAGCTAATTAGGTACTTTTTATGTCTACAATGGATAAAACTTTTCATTTTTTTATGCAATGCTTTTTATTATTATCACTGTTTTATGCTGTTTCTCTCAATGCTCATTACTACAACACTGAAGAAGAAATCTAAGTGGAATATAGTTTAAAATGTTAAGAAATAATTTCTTTTTTAAAAACAAAATAAATATATATTTCTGTAAATGAAATCATTAGTAATTATTACATTTGATTCTTTGAGAAAACCTGTTTCCCTAAGAAAGGAAAAATCTTTGTATTTAGGGATTCTCTAAGCTGCGAACATCCCCATTGATCAGTTGGATCTATGGGATCTTGCTACTATCGTCCGAGGTTAGGTAGCATCTATCAGTGACAAAAGAGGGGGAAGTCAACACAGCTAAAAGTGCCGTCCTGAAGAAAATTTTTCTCTTAATACCCCCCCGTCTCCAAAAGGTTAATTTTTTTCAAAGAATGTTCAAAACGTTTTTATGAAAAAAATTATTTAGTTGAAAAATAATTTTACTTAAAAATACAAAGAAAGAATTCATCTTTTTTTAAAAATAAAGCCCAAAATGTATGCTACTTTCAAAGAATTTTATTAAAAAGAAGTAAAGAATTTCATAGCAATGATTTTTGTATTATGTTATAGAGCTGATTCTTAGTAAGGCTTCGAAATAGGGTTGAAAATATACACAAATTACTAGAAAAAATATTGCAAAACGAAATGAAAATGTTAGTATTTTTTCTAGAAACTTTTTTTTGTTCATGTCATCTTTAAAATAGCATAAATGTAATACTTCCTTTTTAATTATAGCTGAGGTGTTCCAAAACAATATAAAAAATAAAACGCTTTTGTTCAAATTTTATATGAGCCATTAAGTTAATTTTTTAAAAAATGTTTAATATTATATATAGACTATTTCTGAAAAAAAATTGACCGCGTACTCGTCTCAATCACCTAACTTGTATTGTAACGTTTGAAAGAATAACGGTAACGTATTCTTGGTTAATTAAAATATGGAATTTATTTACGTCACAACTATTGAATATTATTTACGAAATGATACAGTGAAGTTATTAAATTTAATTATTGATTGTTAGAGTCCAATATTTTGTGAGAGGAGGATTCGTTGGTTACCGCTCCCGTGCAAGTTCAAAGCATCTCTCTCCCTCATCTTCCGGTTGACGGGGCTAGATTCCTCGGGGGTCTAAAAGGGGTTGCGTTGCACCTGCAGATGCACGTGTGGGTGTCGGGTCCACAAAGAAGCCGACCAGATGTTGATGTTTGGAGAAGCGACGTTACAGTATGAAAGGTATTCGTGGTGAAATGAGTCTTTCTGATACCAAATCCAAAGTAGAAAGATGTGATGGAATTTCTGGGTATACAAAATCATTATATTTTGATAAATTTCGTATACTTTTCCTATTTAAACTTTATCGGCAATTGTAGCATGCTTTAATGTGTCTTCCAAATTAATTCCTGGTAAAATATTTCGAAAAATATTTTTGTGCTCAGCAACAGATGTTCTCAAATCATCTCTAAACCATAATCTATCATAAATTGAACGACCGTATTAATAGAACAATTATCAACGAATAGCTTTTGAAAATCTTTGTGAGCATTTATGTGGGAGTCATAGTCTTTGTAATGTAAGATAGAATTTATTATTGATTTACATGAATTAGTTCCAACACGCACTAGACTTGTCGAGGGCTCTGTAGTTAATGGCACAGGGTAGTTCACTAAGTCCGTATTAATCTGTGCTGTCATTAGAAGAGTCTCAATAGCATTCTCTTTCCTTAAACTGAGCATTAAGTGAGTATTTTGCAGTGGCTTTTTTTCCATGCTCGATATTCTCTCATGTACTCTGATGGAGATTTGGCAGTAGCACTTGATGAATTTGCAATATTTTTCTGGGGGTTTTTTGTCGCTTTTTTGACTGTGTGGACTTGCAGCTAGTTTTTCTTTTTTCTTTCATTCACGAAACTCTTTTCCTCTTTGTGCATTTGATTTAGGCATTCTGACTAGAATTAATATAATAATTTAACGCAAATAAAAGTCAAAAAAGCAAATTAGCCGCCGAAAACATCGTCATGTCGCAAACAATCTAAGAAAATATTTCAAAAAAGCACGTTTTTCTTGTGAGAGTTATTTTGCCTACACCGTAATGTCACTGCATCTCATACAACCATTGATAGATGTTCCAGAGTCTGGGGGAAAAGGATCCCCAATAGTAAGGTGAGTAATTTGACCAATCGGAGAAGTGAGCATCATCTAACTTTTTCTCGGATATAACGCGTCACGTGGTGTCCGTGCTCCCCTTTCCCTCCCAATTCGCTATCCTGTCATCATGGTGACGATTCCGGAGGAGGGTGGGGGAGACTACTTCCGTTCGCTTTTTCACTGCTACGCAAAACGACAAATTTCTCATTCACTCTCGAACGCAAAGAAGTTTCACTTCAAAAAGCGCTCCCAGTTCACACTTGTATCGATTATTAGTTACACATATCGTCTGATGATATAGAATGTACGTAGTAGATAATTTTTCCTTAATTGTAGGGAAAACGAAATTGAGAGAGAAAATAATATTTACTTTATTTTAACTATATAAGGTATACACTTCCAAAAACTAAAATTTCGAAGATATAAATGAAATTATTTAAGAAAAAAATCAAACAAACACGTGGAATCAATTTTGCTACTGATTTTAGTTTTACTATTTTATTAAGATAGTTATATTTTCGTTGCTTGGCCTGTAGTTGATTGTTGTAAAATTTATTTTTATTTTATTCAACTCCCACAAAACAATACGATTTTTTCTCAAACGATATTCTTAATTCTTAGCAAATTAAGTGTTTTATTTAATATACAAGGAATTTTTAGAACACAAAAGAGCAAATCAGATCGGGAAATAAAAATTATTTCGAATAAAAAAAAAATCAAGTATAAGAATTTGCGATCTTTTTTTCTTTCTTTTTTTCGTCGTTTTTTACACTTTCTAAGCGATTGCTCGAATTCGTTTTTCCAGTGCAATAGATTTAACGACCCTGTTTGAGCATTATTTGAATATTTTAAGCTCTTCCATTGCTTGATGATCGCCGAGCAATCCGAAATCGAAGAACGGCATTTTTCTCCTTAACTGATTCTCAGTTTAGCACCATTTCGTTTCATCGTTTGGAAAACTGTATTACGACTGTTACTGATTTTTCCGTTTTGTTTGTTCTTTTGCATTCCGGATCTTATTTTATTTCTGGTGTTAAAAGAAAAAGTTTGCCATGCTCATTCTCGTTTGGTTTTCGTTAAACAGTTACATAAGCGGGAAGTATTTAATATTCTCAATGGAATTTTTACTACTATTTTATTCTTAATCAGAATATATATAATTCTTGTTGGTTTTGATTATTTTACTCTAGGAGTTCCATATGATTTTTTCACTTCATTTTTTGTTGTTATTCTAATGAATACAATTCACGGGCTCGTTGAATTTTGTTATTATTAATATTAGCTTATTAAATTCAATTATTTGGTCATGGAAAGGGGCTGTTATTGAACACTTTTATAAGCTGTAGAATGATCTCTTGTAAACTGTGACCTATATAATAGGCTAAATTCATGACAGTCACATGATAAATGCAATGACGTGTCCTTCAATGAATTTTAAAATGGCATTAGACATGTAGTAGTTCTACTTGTAAAGTTTAAATGAAATTTTGAATTTGAGAACTACGTGTGATCTGTTCAAGTTCTAGAATTCTTCAAAAAGTTTTTCAAATTTCAAAAAATAAATTTTTATACTATGCGTGTACTTTTAAATCATATGTGCATTTTCTTTACGTAAGTGCGTTAGTATAATTGACAAGTTTGTAATTTTAAGGTATCCGACTACGTTAGGGGCCATGATTTTGCAAAAACACATAAATGGATGCACTCTTATATATAAGCATTATATATATAAGGGTATCCATTATATATAAGTAATATATATATATATATATATATATAAGTTTATATAAGTAATATATATATATATATATATATATATATATATCATTTTTGTTAACTCTTTGTAGTACTAATATTTAAAACAACTTTAACTCTTTGGTTTAAAATCAACACTGTAGTCTTAATCGTAATCGGCTAGTCCGAAATCCCTGTCCCCCCCATTCTATCTTAACAGAACTACTATTACGTAATAACCACTACCGGTATAAAAGCAAAGATCTTGTTAATCGCTCTCCGTTGTCTACTTGCCTTTTCATCATGTAATCAGCCTGCTGCAATGCGTTCTATGTTTATCTTTGTTTGTGTTTGTGCTTGTGCTATGATGTTTGCTTCTTGTATGTGTAATGCCATACCTACTGGATCTTTATGTGTCTCCGGATGTGAATAAAAAGGAATAATGATTTACATGAATGCGTCTTCGATATTACCGTACTCGACCGTGCTCCCCGTACAACAGAAAATCACGCGATATACGTTAGGGTGAATTTTGGAGCACATAGTCCCGTCGGACTCAAATCTCCTATCCTGGAATAAAGATGACTGTAAAAAATTTACCATTGCCCTTTTTAGAAAAGTATTTAACTAAGATTAAAATTTAGTTTATGAATAATTTGAAATTTAAAAAATTTAATGGGAGAAATAATTACAATAAAAGTTATAAGTAATCAAAAAAGCTCTTTTAAGAGCTGAAAATCGTTTTTCGAAGCGTCCATTAGGTGGGCGGAGTTACAGTGGCCAATCGGGTTACAGCAAGAACCGAGATCAGAAAGTGCGGGAAAAAATATCAGGAGGTGGGAATAAGGGCTGTGAACGAAAGAGAGCGATTTTATTGGCCGAGCCAGGAGTTCAGAAAATGGGGTATAAGTACATTGCTAGGATAGGCAGCCAATCAGAACACACTGCGATTCAACAGAGTTGGAACGCAGCAAAATTTTGAAAATTGAAAATGAAGAGAAAAAGAGGGAAAAAAGATAAAAATTAATTAAAATCAGGATCGACCAAGATATCTCTTGGTCTACGGATGAAGGGATAAGTTGGATAAGTAGGGATCTCTTGAATAGATGGGTTTTCATGCCCGTCAATATTACTGAAGAAGTTAATAGCTAGTTTTCTTATAGTTTGCCTGATAGTCGGAATGTTAAGAGCTGATCTAATGTCAGCATTCCTCATGTACCAATGTGCATCGAGGATTTGTCGTAGAATAACGTTTTGGGAAATTTCAATGAGATTGATATTGGTTCTTGCTGCGTGTGCCCAGATTGGTGAAGCATAAGTTAAAAGTGGTTTTAAAATCAGGGTGTAGATAAGCATTTTATTATGTCTATTTAATTTAGACTTTTTGCAGATTAGGGAATAAAGTTGTCGCGTAGCATTTTTAAATTTATTTCTTACGTATGTAATGTGTTGTCTGAACGTGAGGTTTTTATCAATTATAACACCGAGGTATTTAGTGTGTTGAGACCAGGGAATTCTTTGGTTTTGGAGCGTGATTTCAGGGGTGGACGTCTTTGAGTAAAGAATACTGCTTCAGTTTTCGTAGTATTAAGTGCTATTTTCCACACGGAGAACCAGATCTCAAGGTGAGCCAGGTGTTCATTTATGTTTTGTGTCAGCGTGTTGGGGTTGTAGTGTCTACTTAAAATGGCAGTGTCATCCGCATACATACAAATCATTGTGTTAGTAGTTTTAAGAATATCATTTACGTAGAGGTTAAAAAGTACAGGTCCTAAAATGGACCCTTGTGCGACGCCGGCTTTGGCAGGTCTTACTTGGGAAAAAGTTCTGTTAATTTTGACAGTGAAGGATCTGTCACTGATATAAGATTTTAGGAGAAGAATTAGTGGGGGTGGGATTTTATACATAATTAATTTAAAGAGAAGGCCAGTGTGCCAAACTCTGTCGAAAGCTTTCTGAATGTCTAGAAACACTGCAGCTGTATATTGATGTCTGTCAATTCCATCTTTGATATACTCAACTACTCGAAGCAGTTGATGGGTGGTGGAGAGACGAGGACGGAAACCCGTGCTGCTCCGGAACAAGGATATTTTCGTTTTCCAAGTAATCATTAAGTCTGGCAGCGATAATTTTCTCTGCCAGTTTGCTAAGAATCGGTAGTAGAGATATCGGTCGATGGGATTCCGCAAGTTTGGGATTTTCCCTGGTTTCAGGATAGGAATTACAACTGCAGTTTTCCATGCATTCGGAAAGTATCTAAGTTTGAACATATTGTTAATGATATTAGTAATTTTGAAAACTGTTAGAAGGGGAAGGTTTTTAATCATTTTATTAGTAACTCCGTCTCTTCCCGGACTTTTCTTAATTTTAATCTTTTAATGTAATTAATTACTTCGAAGGAAGAGCAGGCGGGATAGGGTCAGTATTGTTAGTATGATCAGTAATGTATGTTTCGACAATATTGAAATGATATGATCTTTTTGTGATTTTGGATGTTGTTTAATTGAAATTGGCTCGAGTGATTTGGCTATAAGATCTGTTTTGTTTGTGTCACTGAGAGCGACGCCGTTTGGGCCATTAAGGGCGGAGATCGGAGTGGCCTTTTTCCTGAATGCTCGAGCGGTTCCCCAGAGGGAGCCGTCTTCGGCATCCAAGGAAGTAAGGTGTCCCTCCCAAAGCTGCTGTCTGTAGAGACCGACCTTTCTTTTAATTTTATTTTGAATCCTATTTAGTTCAGTTTTGTGAAGCGGGAATCTGGTAAATTGCCATAATTTCCTGGCTCTGTTTCTTTCGGAACAGTTGTTTGAGCTCACCCTGCACAAATGGTGGCTCCCTGTGAATCATAGGTTTAGATGCATTACCATGCGCAGTGAGAATCTCACTAGTGAGATCATTGACTTGGGACTCAATCTCTGGGGTTGAGTTGGCCTGTGGAAGGTACAAGTTATCATTGTTTGCAAGATTTTTTGTGAATAGATTCCAGTTAGTGTAAAGTTGGGGAGGGGGAATTTCAAAGCTGGGTGTTCTTGGGAAATTTAATTTAATTGGATTATGATCAGAACTTAATTCAGAGATTGAGTCAATGGTACAAGGCCAATTTAGATTTTTCATTAGTGCATAATCTATTATAGTAGCTGAAGCAGTACCGAACCTAGTAGGGGTAGGGGGTGCAATTACATCTATGCCACTATTAACAACGTATCTCAGAGCCTATTTCCTCGGGCGTCATTAACAGGACAGCCCCAGGAGGTATGCTTTGCATTAAAGTCCCCTACAAGAATGGTCATATTGGTAATATTAAAAATGGTGTCGAGGGCGGCACCGAGGTTTCTAAAATAATCGTTTATCGGTGGGATGTAAGTCGAACCGATAAGAATCGGCTCGTGATCTTTAGGAGTGAGCATCAAAAGCGTCGCCTCTACACCAGTGAACTGGGGCGGGGTGGGGACATGATAGTGGGGAATACAGTTTTTAATAAGAACCGCAGTTCCACCCTGCCAGGGGCTGGGTGGGTCCTGTCGTTTCTATAGCATCTATAGTTTGGAATTTTAAATGAATCCCTCTGGTCTCAGATGTGTCTCTTGAATTAAAAACAAATCGGGGCGTGCTTATCAACGAAATCGCGCATCTCAACAATACGCGATTTCACACCGTCAGCATTCCAGGAATAAATAGAGAGCCCAAAGAAACTATACATCATTAACGGTTAGATTATTGAAAGAGGAGCAAACTCCTTTTAGCAGACAGTTTAGCTTGTCTGCTGGGTTATTGCAACTAAAAGATTTCTTCATTTCAGTGAGAAGTGAAGGAAAAAGATCAAAATTTTTTTTTCTTATCTCGAGAATGGCTTGAAGAAAGCCAAAACTCGCTAGAGTCATTTTGGATAGCATTTAGTGCTTCCGTGTTTTTACTATTATTTTTATTATTATCATTAGATTCTGACGCCGAGGAGGTTTTCCCGGGTGCTGCCATCTGTTGGCTTTTTCAGGGTTTAAAGCTTGGGAGTAACTAACTCCGGGGATTACTTGGGAATTATTGAAGTGTCGTTTAACATTTTCGACTTTGGGATTTTCCTTACCTTTTCTAGGGGGAAAGAGCGGGCATTCGGTAGAGAGGCCATGTGACCTTTTTAGCATTACAATTGATACATAGCGGATTTTCAATTTTTTTCTTTAATTTGACACGCTCCTGTCCTGTGGTTTTCACCACACTTCAAACAACGTGTCTTCATACTACAATTTTTGGCTCGCGTGATGGAAGAAATTACAGTTGTAGCACTGCGTTATTCTGTTGCCTTTTCTAAATGGATCCAGCTTAATCTGCATGTAGAGACAGCTGCGCACTTGATAAATGTCATTGACTTTATCATCGCGAGCAATCTCTATCATGTAGATAGGAAGGGGGTTTTCGTTATAAATTTTTTAAGTTGAGCTACTTTAAGAATATTAATTCCCTTGATATTAAATCATTTTTAATATCTTCGGGTTCAATAGTTTCGGGAAGTCCTTTAATGACAAGTTTTAGCGGTCTTGTGGATGGGGGTTCAATAACGTAGTGCTCAAGTTGTTTTTCTTTTAAATAGTTGGTGATTTCTCTATGATCATCAGCGCTTTGCGCTTCAATTTTCATATACCCTTTAGTGTGGGTATTAGTAGCGGTCGGGTAATTTCGATGAATTTCCTGTAAAATTGTTGTATGAATCAATCATACGCATAAAGATGGGTTTTATTTTTATATTTGGGTGGGGAAACGTCCTCGTCGTCTTCGTTTTGCAGTGTTGAGTGCTGCAAAAAGTATTATTAGTTGGGACTTTTCTCTATTTCCTTCGCTGGAGCAGTTTTGGTTGTTTTCGTAGGGAAAACAAAGTCCGCATCAATTTTACTTTTATTTTTATTATTAACTTTACTATTATTATTTTGATTTTGATTTTGAGTGGCTTTTGCCGTAAACTTAGCCGGTCTAATGACCGGATCAGCGGTTCTTTTTACCGCTTTACTCTTATTGTTATGAAAACAGAGGGCAATTGGGCAAGGTAAATAATCAGTCATCTTACCTTCCAGGGTAGCAATCTTTTCCTCGAGCGACTTCAGTTCAGTCTCCAAAGTCACTTTTGTTTCCTTGTTGTTGCTGGGGTCGCTTTCTTCAACCTCCAACATCTTAGCGACATAGTCCTTCCGAATGGAAAAAATCTTGATTTCCTTTACAACGCTTTTGATTTGCATGCAACGTTGTTCATCAGGGAATTTAGGCTGGATGGGACCGAGGTCCTCCATAGTGATACATTGTTCATCGACCGGAGCTTCCATTATACTCGACTTGCTTAGGCAAGATCCAAGGCTGGAATGAACAGAAAATCACATCATCGGCCACGCCCTATCCTATGATTCGCTACAATAATAACAGCCACTCGCCACGTCTTACAATTATATTTAGCACTCAACAGAATTATTGCAGAAGCATTTCATAAGTCGACAGGATCGAACTTGTGCGGGGAAACCCCAATGGATTCGAGTTTTAGATTTTTTTCCACATTTTGAATCTTATTATGTTTTGAAGTTTATTTATGGGAACCTATATTTTTTACAATTTAACAGTTTATTTTTGTTTTTCTATTTTTCTATTATCTAATTTCTGTGTTGAAGATCATGCTAAGTATGCCATTACCGGCAAGTGCAAAAAGTTTTTAAATTAATAATTTTATTCAAAAATTTAAATCTAATATCTCTGTAAGATACGGGTCTGTGTCAAGGGCCCTGGCGCACACACGCGTCTTACGGAGGGAGAAAATGTAATAATTCCCTCTAGTGTCCTTTTTGTTAACTATTTGTATTAATATTTAAACAAACTTTAATTCTTTAGTTTAAAAATAACGCTGTAATCTTAATCGTAATTGGCTAGTCCAAAATCCCTGTTCCGGCCATTCTATCGTATCAGAAATATTATTACGTAATAACCACTACCGGTATAAAAGAAAAGACCTTGTGTAATCGCTTTCTTTTGCCTACCTGCCTTCATCATGTAATCAGCTTGCTGCAACGCGTTCTATGTTTATCTTTGTTTGTGTTTGTGCTTGTGCTATGATGTTTGCTTCTTGTATGTGTAATGCCATCCCTACTGGATCTTTATGTGTCTCCGGATGTGAATAAAAAGGAATAATGATTTACATGAATGCCACTTCGATAATACCGTACTCGACCATGCTGCAAGTAACACAGAAAATCACATCACCGGCCACGTCTTACAATTATATTTACCACTTAACAGAATTATTGTTGAAGCATTTTATATATAAAATCCGGAGAAATGAACGAAAAAAAACTGTTTGCAGGATCAGCATTAGTATGTCACGGGATTTTTTTTAAGCTAGAAAAAAAAATAATTCGAAAATCATCCGGTAGGTGGCGCTGTTACAAGCGTCTGTGGTGGAAATATGCAAATTAGACGGCTATAAAAACCTTTGCTCTCAATGAATCCACATTCATTTCACCATTACAAACAGTGAATGTGAACAAGGATGCTCAGTGCGCCGGATAAAGCTTTGTTGGTGAAGTTATTTTACATGAACGAGGAATCAGCGACCATTGCCTTGCGTAAATTCCGAGTTCAGAAAAATGTGGAAGAGTGGAAAAGGCCCTTTAACACCTGCAGGTCTCTTAAAGCTTGTTAAAACTACCATGCTTGAAAGAAGCACGTGCACCCTGCATTGCTGTCGAAATGGAAGCGATTGCGTCCGAAGCAGCTTCAGGGACCAGCAGTGCTCGTGAAGCTGCCAGACGATTGGGTTTACCACCATCATCGAATATTCGCAATATTCTTCGTAGAATTCTCCAGCTGCACCCATACAAATTGCAATCGTGCCATGAACTTTTGCCAGCAGATACCGCACAAAGGGAAGCATTTGCGAAGTGGGCCTTCTCTAAAAATGGAACAGGATCTCACATGGGTTTTTAACATCTTGTGGACAGATGAAGCTCCTTTTTCGCTTCATGGTGACGTTAACAACCATACTGTCGCATTTGGGCGACCTCTAATCCACGTGAATACACACAGAAGCCATTGCATTCTCCAAAAGTGACAGCATGGTGTGGTTTCACGGGTTCATTTATCATAGGACCCTTCTTCTTTGAAACGTTGTGCCCAGTAAATGGATGGATAACGGAAACGGTAAATGCTCGGCATTATCTAACGCTTCTGTGGGAGACTGTCGTGCCATGTTTAATTCAACGAGGTCAGATTTCGAATGTCACGTTCATGCAGGATGGAGCAACCAGTCACACTGCTAACCCGGTTAAGGCATTCCTGATACAGACGTTCGGGGAAGACAGAATCGTTAGCAGGCGCTGCAGGTACCCATGGCCTCCTCGGTCTCCAGATTTAACACCGGCAGACTTCTGGTTGTGGGGATATTTGAAATCTCGCGTGTATCGATCCGGTCCATCAAGTCTGTCGGAATTGAAAGATGCGATCCACAGAGAAGTATCCTCCATACATCCGGACATGTTGCACTCTGCCGTTGCTGGATTTGTCACTCGTCTGGAGTGTCTTCTCACCTGTGGTGGTGGTCATGTGGAACATATTCTGGTGTAATAAAGTTGTGAA